>BQNB010180536.1:0-12132 GCA_026074375.1 Tanacetum coccineum
TATATATATACATATATATATTGTAGCATACAAGTAATCTTTAATATATGAACCAAGAACTAAAGAGAGAAAATAGGAGAAATGATGTATTTTCTAGTAGGAGAATGTAGAGAACATAAAATGCATTAAGTGGAAATGAAACATACAACCAACCAACCACCTCTCCAAGGCATGGACATGTGTATTTATTCTTACATATGGGACGTGGGCTTGGGCTTGCATGGATTAATCCATGGGCCTTTGCTAACTAACTATGTAAGTTTCCAAAAATTACTTAACGAGCTAACGACAGTTATCTATGGAAGCGGCCGACACTTTCCTAGGAATTTCGTATTCCTAACAATCTCCCCCTAAGGGAGGTCGCTCCATTTTTCAAAAACTTAAACCTAGCATACAATGCTTTATCTTTAGTCTTGAGCTCGTTTAACTTCAATCATTAACTTGTGATTTGATGTAGTGATCATAGACTTTAGGTCTTGAGCTTGTTCCTTAGCTTGTCTTAAATGTGATCTTGAACACCTTGAGATAATCAACCAAGCATAATCTCGTTTCGCCATCTTGTTAACTTTGCCATCTTGTGACCTTGTGACTTCTGGACCGACATGCTCATACCTTTCTGGATTTGTTGACTTGAAAAGCTTTAATGTAGCATCTTTCTTCAAATTCTTTAACTATAACACTTCGTTACTTTGAGAAAGACGTTCGGTATCAGAGTGACAGAAACTTCTTTGAAATTCGTTGACTTTAATACTTCGTTACTTCAAGAAAGGCGTACGGTATCAGAGTAGCAGAAGTCTTGAAACATGTACTTGAGCTTTCATGATGTCTTTTTTTGTCGGTCGGGTTTGAGCATGTGGCTATGAATCATGACTCGTTGGGAATCAGCTACACCAATCATCAGGAGTGCCTGCAGGTTTAGGTTAGTGATAATCAACAGATATGGACGAAAGTATCTTTGTCACTTCGTCGAATGTGATTACAATAACCATGGTTCCCCGTTGATCAGTATAAATATTGCCTGTGATCAAGAATAATTTTAAAGAATCTCCTTGACAAGGTTTCGCAGCTGCACTAGCTGTTCTCATTACCAGAGCGTCTCAAAGCAGACAACACGGTATGAGTGAACCAGCAAGACGAAGTCTCATCGATTAAATAGAAAATCAATTTGAAAATAAATCGACGTGTCACTTGCTAAAGTGGTTTTGTGACACATCGAGAGTGTTAATCAATTTAAAATTCATTAACAATCGTCAATTCATAACTTGGAACAAGTTTGATTCTTATGGAATCGCACCATCGTTTCTTTCCAGTTGTCACAAGTTTGATTCGTATAGAATCGCACAAGTCACCTACCATGAGCTTGTTTGATGTTGGCTCAAGCAAGATTTCCATCTTCATTGTGAATGATATCACTCGGATGTTCTGGCAAAATCACAAGGATAATGCGTAGGACCCTTTATATATTTCTCGTTATTCACTTTGTATGAGATAGCAAGCATAATTTGACAAGTGTCCTAATGAGATTTATGAATGATCTCTTTTGGCTCTAGACTCAATAGTGCATTTTTGTTTTAGTGATCGGAGGCTGGAGCAGACTGCCACCTTTTCAATATCAACTAACTCGGAGTGAGAAAGTCGATAGAAATGCGTGTAATCTCCGTGAGAAATGAAACAAGAGTCTGTTGAGAGACCTTGAGTGGAAAGGAAGGGTTGTGCTTAGTGTCACTAGGTCCATGACTATCTTCAATGTCAGACAACACCTTAGTGTTTCTGACAGTTTATGTATTGACCCAGTTTCTGCCTAAGTGTATGGAGGGCTTCTTTCTTTACACCCTTTATCCTTACATTTCTTTTTTATTCTTCAACCCCTTCAATGCTTACCGAGACTTCATAACTAACACCTTGTTGGGTTTGTTCCAGTGTTAGCTCCATCTCAGTCGGCATTATTCCCTTTTCTCACTTTTTCTCCTTTTATCATACCTAAGGACTTCTACACTAACTAGTGGATATCCCTGGGTAGATCCCTCCGGTTCTGGCTGGATCATGGGATTTGAATACCTATGCCTAACCACCTTATATCTCCATAAATTTAAGAACATGGCCGGTCTTTTGGGTATTCCATCACAATCCTTCAAAACCATTGAAAATTCAATCAAAGTGTTTGATATAAATATCAAAAAGATTTACACTTTGAGAGTTTTTCATCATCACTAAAAGCTCCCCCTTAACATGTGCATCGTGTAAAACAATGCATGTTTCTCACCCCAAAAGTTGTAAATCATTGATATAATAAAACATGGGGCTATGGACTCACTTTAGTGAATAAACTGATGTATATAAATCAAGTGAACGGAAACGTCACGGATAAGACCGAATGCAACCTAATTAAAAATATAGGTCGTATGAGTACAATGCACTTAATAATACTACATCATAAGTTATATAGTTGCAGCCACCACCGAATAGTTTTTTGTTTCTATTAAAATGTCAAAACACTGTTTATAACCTTACTTTATATGAATAAAGGAGTTTGTATTATGTATCCGTAATATAAAAGTGTGGAATTCGTCTCTTAATTGATTGTTTGTTAATAATACATGTTTAATATTATTATTGATTATATAATTATATTATGTAATTGTTTTAATTGTTTTTATAAAATAGTGTACAAAAGTGAAGATAGTGCATACGGTTTTATAAACCTCGTATCTTTATCGTTTTAACCCCGTTTCAAGTGTTTCTTATGTCCACGGTTTCGTATTAAGAAATTCTATAAAAATATTATATTTATAATATTTATGCCCCTGATGAACAGTAGTTCTAATTGTTTTTATAAACTTATATAAAACTACTTTTATATAATTAATCGTCGTAACCTTCCAAAGTCATAACTTACTCATATTTAATCCGTTTCGCTTGTTCGAATTTGTTCGTGTTATATGGAAGCACAATGTGAATATGGAAGCATATTATAAAAGAAAAACGCCATCTTCTTCGTATCTTAAATCTTCTTTTGATAAATTTTTTGCTAAAAATCATTTGAGCGTGAAACAACTTAGAGGTCAAGGTTATGATGGAGCTAGCAATATGTGTGGCGAATTCAATGGTTTAAAGGCTAAAATATTGGAAGAAAATGACTCGGCATATTATGTACATTGCTTTGCTCATCAACTTCAATTAGTAGTTGTTGCCGTTGCAAAAAAACACTTAGGTGTTGTGGACTTCTTTTATAAGTTATCCCTTGTGACAAATGTTGTTTGTGCTTCTTGCAAAAGAAAAGATATACTCATAGAATGTGAAAAAGTAAGAGTGGAAAAAGTAATTGGTAATCGTGAAGTTAAAACCGGAAGTGGTAAAAACCAAGAGCTTTCTCTTACACGAGCCAGGGATACAAGATGGAATTCTCACTATAAGACAATTTTGCGTTTGATGGATATGCTTCCATCTCTTATAAAGGTTCTTGAATTTGTAGAAAATGAAGGAAATAACGGTTCCACCCAAAATCAAGCAAGTGGTATTCTAGTGTATTTTGAATCGTTTGATTTTGTGTTCTATTTGCATTTGATGAAATATATTATGGGTCTAACAAATATATTGTCACAAGCTCTACAGAAAAGAGATCAAGATGTTGTGGAAGCGGTTTCATTGGTGAAATCAACAAAGGAGCAACTGAAAGAGTTTAGGGTAAACGGTTTCGTTCCACTTTTAACTATAATATTTTCTTTTTGTGAAAAACATAATATTAAAGTGTTGAACATGGATGAAGTATATGTTAATCCAAGTGGTCGGAGACGAAGGATCAATGTCACTAATCAATATTTCTTTGAGGTTGAATGTTTTAACACGGTTGTGGATATGCAAATTCAAGAGTTTAATGATCGTTTTAGTGAGGCTGGCTCCGAATTACTTACAAATATGGCTTGTTTGAATCCGTTTAATTCCTTTGATGAATTCGACATATCAAAGTTAGTGAGGTTGAGTGAGTTGTACCGAAATGACTTTGATAGCATTGAAAAGATGGAACTTCAGAGTCAACTGAATTTGTATTATTCCAATGTGACAAAAGATAAGAGTTTTGATGACTTAAATGGTATCGCCGACCTCGCTATAATGATGAAGAAAAGAAAACATATTTCTTATCCGTTGGTGTATCGGTTATTAAAGTTAGCTTTGATTTTGCCCGTTGCAACCGCAAGTGTAGAGAGATGTTTTTCTGCAATGAAGATTGTAAAGTCGGATTTGAGGAATCGAATTGGTGAAAACTTTCTAAACTCTTGTGTTATATCTGCCGTAGAATGAGAAGCACTTGCAAATGTTAAAGATGAAGATGTAATGAAGCGGTTCTAAAATATGACAGATCGTCGAGGAGAAATGTAGATTAATTGTTTGGTTAAGGTAAGATACCTTCTATTGTTGTTTATTTTTTTTTATCCTTTTTTGCTAAAACAAGATGTGCTTTTCTTTTATGCTAAATATAGCTTCTTTTTTTGCTGCAGGGATTACTGGAATAAATGGTTAATATTTTGTACTATATTTTCGGCTATTTTTTGTACATTAAAAGCCAGATAAATTGGATGTTTTGTTGCTCGTTTAAGATGTTTTAGCATAGTAAAAGTTGTTTTTGGACCTCCTAAGCTGTTTTAAAGCACTTTCTCCGCAATATAAGTTCTCATGGATGTTTTAGCACAACGACATTTGTAAAGGTATTTTTTTGCCCCCCATCTTTTAAATTTCTAGTTCCGTCACTGCCTACCATGAGCTTGTTTGATGTTGGCTCAAGCAGTATTTCCATCTTCATTGTGAATGATATCACTCAGATGTTCTAAAAAATCACAAGGATAATGCATAAGACCCTTTATATATTTCTCGTTATTCACATTGTGTGAGATAGCAAGCATAATTTGACAAGTGTCCTAATGAGATTTATGGATGATCTATTTTGGCTCTAGACTCAATAGTGCATTTTTGTTTTAGTGATCGGAGGCTGGAGCAGACTGCCACCTTTTCAATACAACTAACTCGGAGTGAGAAAGTCGATAGAAATGCGTGTAATCTCCATGATAAATGAAATAAGAGTCTGTTGAGAGACCTTGAGTGGCAAAGAAGGGTTGTGCTTAGCGTCACTGGGTCCATGACTTTCTTCAATGTCAGACAACACCTTAGTGTTTTTGGCAGTTTATGTATTGACCCAGTTTCTGCCTAAGTGTATGGAGGGCTTCTTTCTTTACACCCTTTATCCTTACATTTCTTTTTCATTCTTCAACCCCTTCAATGCTTACCGAGACTTCATGACTAACACCTTGTTGGGTTTGTTCCAGTGTTAGCTCCATCTCAGTCGGCATTATTCCCGATTCTCACTTTTTCTCCTTTTGTATCATACCTAAGGACTTCTACACTAACTAGTGGATATCCCTGGGTAGATCCCTCCGGTTCTGGCTGGATCATGGGATTTGAATACCTATGCCTAACCGCCTTATAACTCCATAAATTTAAGTACATGGTCGGTCTTTTGGGTATTTCATCACAATCCTTCCAAAATCATTGAAAAGTTCAATCAAAGTGTTTGATATAAATATCAAAAGATTTACACTTTGAGAGTTTTTCATTATCACTAAAAGCTCCCCCTTAACATGTGCATCGTAATCATAGTACATGCTAAGTGTGGAGTGCATTGAGTCCATTTTATATGATATATTTTCAATACCCCCCCCCCCCTAAATTAGGTTCAGTTTAATCACATTTTCTCCCCTTATCCAAAATGTTAATCCTTTGATATTTTAGATATCAATTGATTAAACGTACGGGGATAAAATGTTACATAATATCGAACAGGAACATTTTAATGCTCCCCCTCAATTTTTGAGGGTTTATAAGTCAGTGCTGAGTACAATAATTTGAGAATTTTTGAATTTACTAAGAAATTCTTGAAAAATTTTATACTCGAGCACTCCTATAATGTCACATTACGTTTCTACACTATCATATATACAAATTTCACAAGTTATTATTATGTACAAGGTTTGACCTGATTATGATGAGGACATCATATGATACATCATATGGTCCTTTGCAGTAATCGCAAGTCACCCTTATACGGTCTCCCACCAACAAATTTTTCCAAACTTCTCATTATCCTCCTTGACTTGAGTTGTTTGTCGATCGCTTGGATCATAGCTTTTTCTCGTTCCCTATCACTCTGTCTCCATATTGTCTTTGGTATATATTCCATCCTAATCCCTTTCAGACGATCATTAAGAGCAATTCAAACATCATTGAGTGTACCGTCACTAAACTTGTGGAGTTCATCAATAAGCATCAACTTGTTCTTCTTGTCTTTGTTCTAATAGACGAAGCCTCTGGGATTAGATATGCTTTGTGTTAGCCTCAATTTATTGAGTCGAACAAGGAAGCTCGGTCACTCTACGATGGAGCTTCGGTCTTTAATTAGTTAATGTTGTAATAGGAAATATCGGGAATCGGGCTCGTAGTTAATCTAATATTGTATATGTTCTCGGGTTTAATTCCCAGAGCAAACCGTCCCGAGTCCTAGTTAAATATCCCGCGGTCACATTATATGTGTAGGGGTTTCAATTATCTAATATATTTGATATCTTCTTTCAGAAATATTTATATATATATAGATATTTTCTTTTCAGAAAATATCTAGTTTTTATATTTTCATTATATCTTTTTTTCTCTATCTCTCTTTCTCTGCTTCACTCTTAAACTATCATATCTTTTCTTCTTTTAGTTTCTTGTTTCTTGTTTTGAAGTGAAGTGTAATCAGGGTTCTACAATTGGTATCAGCGCATAAACCGGACTTCAATAAATGAAGGTTATAATTATCCTCACACCGAGGAAAATTAACGTTTCTCTGTTTGAGCTGTTTTTACTAAGACATTCAATGTTTTTAGCTCAAGAAAAAAGTTAGTTCTCGTTTCTAGTGCGCTTTACCCTCAACGTTAGAAGAGAAGTCCTCATAACATTGGTTTTTCAAAATAGTTGATCACAATTTTTCAAAGTTTTCTAGGATGACAATTCATAATCTTTCAAAATTGTGTGTTCAACCCTCACATCCCTCACAGTTGTTTTAAATAAGACAACAATTTCTCAATTGGTCTATTCTGAGGGGGAGGTTTTTTCGTATAACAACGTTTTAATGTTCTTGGATACATCATCAACGACCATCATTATGTATTCAAAACATTATCAAAATGTTCCAAACCATTCATGCTGATAATATTTTCTCCCACAAAATTGTAAAGACATATTTTAATCACAAGCTATTTCAAAAACTAAGTGTTTATTATTTAAAATAAGGAGAGAAAATGTATTTAAAATATGATCTAATCGACACAATGTGCTGAAGAAAAGGTTTTATGGTTCGATCTTCTACCCACAACATTTAATTTTCACGACGATTCTTGATAGTAATAATGGTGGTTACGGTTAGGATCAATCCTATGATCCAACCAGAACCGTGAGGATCACCTAAGGATAATCCAAAGTTAGAAATAGCAGTCCTTAGGTATGATTGGAGATGAATGTATATAGGAATAATGCCGACTAAGATTGAGTTAACACTGGAACAATCACAACAAGGTGCTAGTAATGACGTCTTGGTAAGCATTGAAGGCGTTGAAGAATTAAAAAAATCGTATGGATAAAGGGTCTAAAGGAGTAAGCTCCTCCACACACTCCTTAAGGCAGAAACCGGGTCATATACATATTGGGCTATCAGATTCAAGATGATGGCTGGTATTGGAATACGACATCATGGACCCAGTTGATGCATGCACAACCTTCCCAGCCATTCGGGGTTTCTCTTAAACAGAAACTTGTCTCATTTGTCACCGGAGATACACACGTGATCTATTGACATCTCACTTCGAGATTGTTGATATTCGAATTAGGTGGCAATAGCTCCAGCTCGAGTTTCTAAACACCCAAAATGACACTAATCGAGTCTAGAGCCGTGGAGATATCAAAATCTCGTTAGGACAATTCCATTTCAAAACACTTGTGAACGATCATCAGTTACAAGTCTGTTATCACGAGTCCTACGCAATATATTATGATATTTTGCCAGAAATCCGAGTGATACTAATTGTATTCACAATGAAGTTGGAAAATCCTGCTTGAAGCCCAGCATCAACAAGCTCTTGGTAGGTGTCTTGCGAGATTCTATAGAATCAACTTGTGACAACTGGTATATCGATTTTGGTCCAGTAAATGAATTGGGAGATATTGATTGGGTTGATGAATTTTGATAACACAAATGACACTCTCGATGGGTTACAAAAAACTCTTAAACGAGTGACACGTCGATTGATTTTAAAATCAATTTTCTCGTTTATCACTAACGTAAACCTGCAGGTCAAACGGTGGTAACGGCAACTCAATCCCATTCAAATGCGAATCTACGAAGAAAGAAGATACTATCTAGAAAGCTACAAGATTTAAAGACTAAGACTTCCGCAAACTCTGATTGAAGCTTCAATCGATAATGCAAAAGTATGGCATGTTGGTAAAGAAATAAGACGCAAGATGGCCAAAGTCGATAAAGACATGGACAAAGGCTCAAAGTCAAGAATCGCAAAGCCATGAAGAACAAGCTTCAACAAACAACGAAGAAAAGACCAAGGAAAATCGAGCTTAAATGACAAATTCATTCTCACTGATCTCATGAGGAGTGTAATCAATGAAACTCACTTCGGGGGAGAATGTTAGCCTCAATTTTATTGAGTCAATAAAGGAAGCTCGTTCCTGTGTTCAAGACCTCACTTCGGGGGAGATTGTTAGCCTCAATTTATTGAGTCGAACAAGGAAGCTCGGTCACTCTACGATGGAGCTTTGGTCTTTAATTAGTTAATGTTGTAATAAGATAATATCGGGAATCGGGCTCGATAAGTTAATCTAATATGTATATGTTTCTGGTTTAATCCCAAGCATACCCGTGCCGAGTTCCTAGTTAAATATCCCGCGTGTCACATTAAATATGTAGGGTATATATTATTATATTATTGTAGATATTTTCTTTTTAGAAAATATCTCATATATATATAGATATTTTCTTTTCAGAAAATATCTAGTTTTCATATTTTCAATATATCTTTTTTCTCTCATCTCTCTCTCATCTCTCTCTCTTCTCTCACTCTCTAAACTATCATCTCTTTTCTTCTTTCTAGTTTCTTGATTCGTGTTATGAAGTGAAGTGTTAATCGGGTTCCTACACTTTGTAATGTTGAGCTTCTTTTGGTAACTTTCGACACCTAACTGAAGATCTTCAACACGCCTTTGGATGACGATACTTCTTGTAAACATTCTCAGAGAGACACCAAAAGCGAGACGATCTTCAACATTGAGATTTGTCAGCTTGCCTTGAACAAGAAGAATCAGCATGTCTTCGATATCTTGAAGGCGAAGCCGTTTGAAGTCTCCTTCCTTGAATGTATATAGCTTGTCATCATCTCTACGAACGGTGATCCAATCCAAATGTTTGTAGCCGTGCCATTCGACAATTTGAAGCTTTGTGACAGCAATGATTCTATGTTTGGAGTAGACATCATGAGCAGATTCCCTGTTAACAGCAAATCCATATAATTGTTGACGTTTGCGTCCCCAATGAGAGATTCCCAATAGTACATGTTACACTTGTCATAGTTGACCGGCACTTCACTCCAGATTATGTTGGGGATCAAATCTTCAATCCATTTGATATGACCATAATCTGCAGCCTTGGTCTTTGTGACGGAAGTTGCATAAGTACGGCTGGAGACACCACCAGATAGATACGCAAGGTCATTGTTGATGAATTGATCAAATGGAATGACTTGACGACCGCGAGAGTTGGGTATCAATGGTAGCGGCTTTCGCAGATCGTGAGGATATTGCTGACCTTCAGGGTTGTGCCAATCTAGTTGATCCGTGGTTGCCTTGTAGACTTCTTTAAAGAAGTATTCTAGCTCAACCAAGCTCTTGCATGTACCTTTTATCAGCTCAAATGTTGGACCGACTAATAATTCAGGTGTTAATGTGTCAATTTTGAACCGATTCATCATAAATGCTGAGAAGTCCAGAGGAGTATCCAAAAGCTCATCAAATGATTCACGAGGACCTTCTATCCGAGCCAGATTGCTTAACCAAGGTTGAACTGGTCCATGAACAACATGTAAAGTCTTGTTCCAACCATGATCGAGAGTAGGGATTTTTGCTGGTTTTTGAAACCAATCAGGATGCTGAGATGTCTCTTCATCAGATTGTTCTTCAGTAGCTCCTATATCAAACTCCTGATGTGCAGGTTCTTCCAAATCCTTATTGGTGTGCATTGGCTCCTCTGTATGAGCAGACTCGCCAGCAGACTTGTGTTGAGATTTAGACTCATCAGTTGACTCTGGTTCTTTTCTAGCTCGTCTTCTCTTGGACCCCCAGTTTGATCCAGCGGAGGGTTCTTCGTCTTTATCCTCATCATCTTTGCATCTTTTAAACGAGACAGTATCACCATAAGTGTTAAGAATGAGCTTGTCACTTTTGTAAGCTTCAACCAATGCCTTGTAGAGATTCTTTTGTTCATTAGATCTGTGGATTGACTTATTGCTCTCCATCTTTTCAATGAGAATCTTCTTCAGCTCTAATTCTGATAGGTTGGCAGCGATAGCAAGAGATTTCTTGGATTCAGTGGTTGAACGAGTCATAACCTCATCTTCGAGTTGTTCGTTTACTGTCTTCTCAATTCTTGGCAAAATCTTGGAGACTTGTGCCTTAACTTGTTCTTTGACTTGGTCCTTGATTATTTTCTTTATGTTTTCATCAAGTTTATTGAGAAAGTCTTCGTTTTTACCTTGAGCTTCATCTATAAGTCTGTTTGATTGCAATTGAACATCTGTCTTGACGACTTCATTCATCTTGTTTGCAAGGTATGCATCAACAATGCCGGGAATGGAAGAAACTGTTTTAGCAAATTGGTTCGTTTGCTTGAACTCAGAGAATTCAGTTTCTAGAGTTTTAAGTCTGTGGTCAAACCCAAATAAGGATCCAAAGTTGGGAATATCTTGCAGGGAGGAGCTTAGAACAATTGTTGGCGTGGGAACTGGTGTTTGTTGCATATGTGTGATGAGAGGAGTGGGTGGTGGAGGAAGAGTTGTTGCAAACACAAGAGGTGGCTCAGCAATAGTGGTGACCGGAACATCTACAAGTGAAGTTACCTCATTGTTAAGATTAAATATTGAGTCAATACATGTATCTGGTCTGGGGTTGAGCATGTTAGAAACGAAGCCAGATAACACAGAAGAACTCTGCTGTTGACCTTCAGGATTGATCAGAGCGGTGAGTGTCACATGGGTATCTTCTGTTTCCTGAGTTGCTTGAACATTAGGCAGTAGAACATCTGTCATCAAAGTATCTCTTCCTTCCAGATTAACGTTCACATCCCGGTATAGCACATTTGCTTCGACCTCTTCATGTGTCTCTTCTTCATTTATCATATCTCCCTCAACATTTGCATCTTGAGTTACTTCATTACTTTCTTTATCATCAGTGGATTCAACATGAGATGGTGTTTGAACCCTTGGATCAAAGCTATCGTCTTCATGTACTTCTTCATCTTGCTTTGCTTCATCATCATGAGTTGAAAACTTGGGATGAACGAAGTCTTCATCATCATCTTCTTCTTCACTTGACTTCTAAGAGATTTGCTCATCATCAGATTCATACGTCGATACATCGGGAACCCCTGGTGTAACACCGGTTCCTTCATGTGCACCAGAACCGTTGGGTTGAGAGATATGAAGTTGTGTTTTGCTTCTTTTAATGGCCAGTTTCATTTGTTCTGCCTTAGTCAGTGCTATGTTAGAGAGAGTTTCCAATCCAGGAGCTGGTTGCTTTTTCTTTCCAGACTTTGCTACCTTAGCCGTTGCTTTGACTCTTTTACCGAAGGAAGACTTGGGTGCTTCATCAGTATTTGTCCTGGAAGATCGATGTACATATTTCGGTTTTGGTTGCACCTTTCCAGTAGCAAGATCATGGTAAGTCTTGTACGCTTCAGATTCTTTCATTGCTGGATTGGTTAGATAGTCTGGAAGAATGGTACCGTATCTTTGAACGACTTCATGCTGAGGAATGAATCTCATAGTT
>BQNB010180537.1:0-12668 GCA_026074375.1 Tanacetum coccineum
AGCCCCCTTCTAGTTTTCCATAATTGGTATCAGAGCCACGTCAAACAAGATTTTTAAAATAAATAGTATTTTAAAACTTGAATCGATCTATGGAATCGGAAAAATATTTAGAAGGGAAATTGATTGCAGTTTTACATACATATAAAATAATATACTTATAGAGAAATTAAGAAAATCCCCAAGTAACCCTTGGAAAATTCCACTCACAAAGATATATATAAAATACGTATATTAAACCGGGCAAGTATGATCACCCTGGTCGTTATCCTCAATGACTAGTGAAATTGAAACCACGTTTTAAATTCGGATCCTGATTTGAATGAACAAATTGATGATTTGGTTTCTAGAAATTAAAGCCCTAATTTTTAACTTTTGATTAAAAACTAATTAAACTAATTAAAATCTAACCCTAATTATTAATCAAAATTAATTAAACTAATTAAAATCTAACCCTAATTATTAATCAAAATTAATTAAACTAATTAAGATAAAACTTAAGGACTAATTGTGCAAAAATGAAAAGAACTAACTGGGTAAGCTAATAACTGACGGAGGGACAAACATAGTAAACAACTAAATTCAAAAGTTACACTATCTACCCCGAGAATCTACCCCGATAACAAGCTAAGGACCGAATTAAGGTGAAATTTGAAAAATGCTTATTATGAAAAACTCAAAAAAGCAAAGTTGTAAAGGAAGTTAGTGGGAACAAAATTAATAAAAGCTACTCGGGCTGAAAATCTCAAATAAGCTCAATACAAGCTTATTTCAAAACTGATTACAGAAAGTGAGGTATTGAGCTTATTTTCACTTAAACAGCCATAAAATGCTCAAATTAAGCTTAATTCTCAAAAGTAAAAGTGATCTAGAAAGCTTATGATGTGCTTAATCTAGAAATGCAAAGAAAACCTAGCATGAAACAAGCAAACTCAGGAAATAAGCAAGGTAACACAAACTTCAAATAAACTAGAAAACTTAATAAGCTAAACTAGATTCTGAAACTTTAAGAACTTATTAATATACTTATTATCTATCTAAATAAGCTATAAAATATAGACTTATAAGCTCAATTAACAAATTTAAATCCTAAAGATCTAAGTACTGTTTTTGGAATTTTCAGGTTTTTATGACTTTTGACAGCTAAATTAAACTAAGGAAATAAGCTAGAAATTGCAAATAGAGACTTAAAATGTATTAAGCTATATTAAAACTTAAAATCTACTGAATTTAATAAGCTAAATCCTAAAATTACCTATCTAAAATAAGCGAGAACACAGCAGTACTAATTGGAGGTTAGTACTGCTAGTGTAAATTTTCAGCAGTACTTTCAAGTGAAAGTACTGCTGATGCAAATTGATTTTTGAAAACAAAATTAAGCAAATGAATAAGCGATAAAATGAAGACTAAAACTTAAATTCATCATATAAGCCTACATGCTCTAAAACCAAAATCTAATAGACTAACAGTATTAACATATGAGCAGCCGTATAACTTGGGAAGTTATTACTGGTTGTGCAAAGGTTCAGCAGCATAACTTAGGTTAGTTACTGCTAGTGCAATTTTGAGACTGCCACTAAACCATACACCCCTTTATAATTGTGAAAGGATTTAGAAAAAACTTTCTAAGAGAAGATTAAATGAACAAGTACTAATGACCCAGATAAACACTAGCCTTAAAACCAAACCTTAATAATCCTGATTAAACAAACCATGAATAAGCCGATTAATTAATATCTAAAGATAATTAAACTAATATTTTGTGGTATTTTTATGAGGGTTGAATGACAGAATGTGTAAATCTAATAGATCTATAGAACAATAAGCTTAAAACAGTCGATGGACCTTAAGCATAATGAAAGGACAATTAACACAAATAAAGCTAATCTCTAATAAGCCAATTAAGCAAGGATAAACATATAAGCTCTTTACTAAGCTATGAAATTAAAGAAGGAGTGAAGAAGAGAAAACTTACTTAAACTTTATGCCAAAACAAAAGCTACCAATTAAGAGCAGCTACAAGCTCTCTAGCCTTATGAAAGCTTAGAGTTTAAGTCCTTGGGATTCTTCCAAGGTAAGATCCCTACATAAGCTTAGATCCAATAAGATCTGAAGTTAAACTGATTAAAGGTTTAGATAAGGTTAATTCTGAATTCAAACAGCTCAATTTCAGCTTAGAGACTGAAAGAGCTTTGATATGAGCTTAGTGAGACAACTTATTAAGAGAGCTTATGAATTTAAATGAGAGCTTAGAAAACGAGATTTAAAACACTAAAGACTGAATTTCATTAATCAAAAACTGAATTACATTACTAGAAAAGGAGATTACAAAAACATTTAAGTAAAATTACGAAATAAGCTAAAATTTATCTAAAAGAGATAAAAAGAAAACTAAAAACTAGTGGTGTGTGTTTGTAGAAGTAGAGGCCTATTTATAGATGCCAAGCTGAAGCTTCTAGGACCTCTAGCCTTGACTCACAAACATTCAATCTCTGCCAGATCATTGCTTTAATCCATTTGAGTAAAAGAAACCTTCAATCGTGGCCGTTTGATCAAGATGTGGACACCTGAGGATTGCCAGCGTGTCATTCCCTTGATGTGACGTTTGTGCTAGTTTTGTGAGTGAGTTTAGCACAAAACCCACCACTATTTGTGCTTCTTTCTTTGATTACGAGGCTCTTCTTTAATGAATCCTTTGATAAAGACTGATTTGACCCTGGGTTTGTGATGTAGACCTCTTGAATTGACTTAATCACCCTTTAATTTTGATTTGCCCTTTGTTTTACCATGGAGGTAAAATGAAGAAGATGATGAATAGTAAATGTGTTTCCCGCTCCTTTGTCGACAGTTAAAACTGTTGTAGTTTGAGCGGTTAACACTTTTGGCCCCTCTCTTTCTTTTCCTCTTTTCAATTTATAGCTAACTTTCGGGATTGGCAAGAATAGTCCTTGTGGATTGCTAAAGGACTTGGGCTTTGGCTTCGGCCTTGTACTCTTCTGATTCTCGTGTCCGTGTTTGCTTGCTTTTGACTGTTTTCTTGTGATTTTTGACTTATCCGTACCTGCACACACAAAACACAAATACAAGCATATTTTTGCCATTTTTGGGTTGTTTTGGGTTATTTTGGGTTATTTTTAGGTATAAACGGATATGTGTATTTTACACTTATCAATAATCAATAACAACATGAAGAGGTAAAGGACTGGATAAACTTATGATGGGCCTCGCTTAGGTTTGACTTTGCCTCTGCAAGAATCACCCGACTCCGCGGGTCCAGCCCTATTACGCACATCCGACAAACGATCAACTATCCTATCTCCTTCGGTTCTACAAGAGGCTCCTTATAACGCTTAAGTCTAGTTGGGAAAACGGTTCCCCAACGAGACTTCTTACGGGTGGGGGGAAGAAACGTAAATAAAATACTAAAAATTAATAATAACATATCAGTAGTGGGTAGGCCAATATAACTAAATGACAATTTGCCAAATATAAAATTTATAGCTATGCAAAAAAAATAGAGGGGAGCATTAGCAGTTATAGCAGTAAACACTTAAGCACCTAAAGCTTCTAATTGCAAGGACCCCTAGGTTATAGTCGAGGCTTGACACCTAACTTTTCTATAACCAAAGGCTCTGATACCAATCTGTCACACCCCGCCAAGGCGGAAACGCGAGGCGTAACATCATGGATATCATCACAACCCAATGGCGTCTTTAAAGAGAATTATACAAGCAATAAATAAGCAAAGTATAGACACAAAGTGTCATAACACATACCCATAAAACTAAATCCTCAAATCCAAAAGGCGTCTTTATTGATGAACAAAAAGTTCTCGCCTAATAGAAGGACTGCAAACAAAGTATATAATTAAAACAATTGCAATATTCAAGACATAAAAGCAATAAAATCCATGACATCCTATGGTCTCTTTCTAGCTACTTCTCGTTATCTTATCCCCATGATGCTTACCTAAAAATGATGCTTAAACGTCAACATAATGTTGGTGAGAGTCATAGGTTTAAGACACGCCAATAACTTGCTTTGAAATCACTGTGATAAATAAAACATAGCATAGAAGAACATCAATGAACTATCATATAAGCTAACATGCAATCCACATCAAACCCACATTGAGACGGCTCACGCTCAAAAATCACAAGACTTATCTATCTCCACAAACAATGTGTATTGATCACGCTCACTATTAATAATCCACAACAAGATGAGACGATTCACGCTCTCTATTAATATTCCACAACAATGAGACGGATCCACAATCTCACTTTCTATTAATCCATCAATGCGTAGACCGGTCTAAGCTCAAGCACAACAGAGTATCCATATTATATTAGCAAGTAGCACATAACATCACAAATAGTCTCGTATAGGCCCAAGCCATATTTAAAACACATTATCACAGTAACTAAAAAAATTTAAACTCATAGCATCATTTTTTACCCAAGAAAAACATAGGAAAAAGGAGCTATGAAATATCATACCTGATGCTTAAGCAATTTCCAAACTTCCTGCACAAAACTATAAAATCAAACAAACGCATGTTACACGTGACTAAGCCAAAATGATTATGCCCATGTAACAATCATATGATGGATGTCTAAGGTGTTTATTTACCCTTATGGGTCACCCCGACACCATGCCCAACATTTACCAATTCGTTTACACATTTTTTCAATGTTCAACAATTAACCCGAAAACGCAGAATTTTAGTGTCCTATACCATTTTTCTAAACCACGCCTACTGACCTTTATAAATCTACCAAAAATTCATGCATTCTAATATGATGAGATTACGCTATCTCCATGATTTTTCTACTATTTTATTCCCCTCTTAAGTGCCCCAAGTAAAATCAAACTTTTAACTACTCAGTTTCCGGAATCTGTAATGAACAGATCTAAAGGTTTAGAACCTAAAAACCGCCATACTTAGACTCCAAATCAGAAGCTCTCCTTTGGGGGATTTTTAATAGACACATAGAACTAAACTCTTGTAGATTGGATAATCCTAATTTGAATTTTAAGTGGGGGTTTTACACCTCATAATCTGACCTAAATCTGAGCCGAATTTACTGCTTTGACAACCTTTCTTGTAACCAACATTTGAATGACTTCCCGACCTTAAAACTTTCGAGGCCGGATGTTATGGAAACTAGACTCTCTGAGCTACATCATAGGCACCGGAATCACATCAATTCATGCTTATAACCTCTAGATATTCACGAAACAACACAACCCTAAATTTGCTCAAAAACCTAAATCAACTTCTAAACGCATTATAAAACCTAACCCGAAACACACCAATCTTTACTTATAATCATTCCCTATATATTAGTAACTAGTTTTAATTATATTAATTTACAGATTTTATAAAACTCTAATTATCCATCTTAATATTTGTTACATGATTTAATGATAATTAATTAACAAAAGCTTAATTGAAACATACCTAAAACTCTTGATTCTGGAACAACAAACCAACTGCTTGATCTTGAATAAATAAAATCTTTGTTTTTCATTTCTCTTGAATTTCGAATCAGTGTATAAGAAATATAAGGGATCATGGGTTATGTATTTATGTGTGGGGAAAGGTCTAGATAATTACCCGATTAGAATCCTAATTATACTAAAATTAGTTTTTCCCTTAATTAGAGTCCTACTAGGATTGGGCTTTATTCTTTTTTTTTTCTTTTTTTTTTTTTTTCTAAAATTCGTATTTACTATTCATGTATAAATTATTTTTTTTAATCTTTTATTAGTTAATTAATTACCTTCAATACCTTAAGTTTTTATAAAAACCTAAGCTAATTTGGTAAACCATTTTGCTTAAAACTACTTTCTAACAAGAATTAACTTTTCATTTCTAGAAATCGATTTCTATATATGGGAAAGTTTACTACGCCAATTCCATTTTTCAACCAACTATTATCCTTTCTCATATCACACGCAACTTCCTATAAACGCTTAAATCCTTAAAACTAAGTATTGACGTAGCAATGCATGCACACGTCTTTCATATCCATTATCACCACACGTGAACAACATGGAATACTTTAACACCAAAATCAAACACACTCAAAATGAGATGTCCATACACCTCAAAAATAAATATAAGGCCACATAATTAACCTCCACTTAGCCCACATAAATTACATAGCAGACATACACTTACACACATAAAAATGAACTCTTAGCCATTTCTAAAGGTTTAAACTAACCTGCTCAAATCACGGTAGTCACATAATCCACCTCAACACCTGAGAATTTTCTATCCGTCAATTCTCGACATCAATTACTTTTGTTACTTTCTTGATATTTTTCAAAATTACGATCCAATGGATGATGAACTCATGTGGGCTCCCGACCATGTTGTCGCTCCAACTCCGAGTTCCGCAATCACCATTCCTGAAACCGCAAACGAATTTGCTATTAAGGGTAACCACTTGACTCTCGTCAAAGAAAACCAATTTGATGGCAGAACCAAAACCGATCCTCATAAACACATTTACAAATTCCTCAAAATCTGCAATGTGTTTAAATACAGAGATACCGAAAATGAAGCTGTCCGCCTGATGATGTTTCCCCTATCACTCACTAGTGAAGCAAAAACATGGTTGGACGAACTCAACGAAGGAACTATTAAAACATGGGATGAACTCTGAACTGCTTTCATTAGCCGATTCTTTCCCCCAGCTCGCTTTGTCGACCGACTCCTCAGTGAAATCTGTGCTTTTTCCTCAAACATGAAAATGACACTCTAACTGATGCCTTCGGGTTTCGTATGAAGGAAAATGCTCTGAAACTGGATGGTCTTAACCTTTCTAATAGCAATATTATCAAACAAGTTATCATGGTCTAGCCGATAATCCCAAGAAGTTTAATGTCGCAGGCTGGTGGTATTTTCCTCTATAAAACACCAAATCAAGCTTATCAGCTTCTCGAAGATAAAGTCTTACTCAAGCTCGATTGGGCTAAAAATCAAAAAACTAAATCATCTCTTAAGAAAACTGTTGCTTTCACCGATGAAGGTAATAGTAACACCGATACTGACAAAATTATGGCCCGAATAGATGCCATGACCATAAAAATGGGGCATGCTCTGGTCAAAAGTCACCACTTCGAGCTAAACAACCAACACCCGATCTTGACGATGATGACATGCCTATGTCCCATGAAAAAGAAGCTAAATTCATGCAAACTTTCTGTAAGACTCGTTTTTACAATGATTACCGCGACTGAGACTCGAATCGCGATAATTGGCGTTTTAGCGGATAGAATGATTACAACCGAGACAACTACCGATCCAATACCAATGATAAACCTTACGGTCTTCAAAAAAAATTCAACGATTTCATAAAGTCTAAACAATCAACCAACGCCTTTGTCAAAGAAACATTTATGGATCTAAAAACTCAACTCGAAACAGTAGCAAAAAATCATTAAGCTTCAACAAGCCTCAATCCAGAATCTTGAAACTAAGTTCGACAGACTTGCTGACAAGCAGTTTGGTCGACCTTCTGGATCTCTTCCAAGTAACACTCAACCAAACCCAAAAGGACACAACTCCAAAACCTATCAACCACCGCAATCTCGTAATGAGCATGTGAATGCCGTATTCACAAGAAGTGGTAAATCCTATAACCCACCAGTTAACCCAAATAACCAACAAGACAATTCTGAAACCCCTGTCAATTTTGATAGTGATGATGAAGAAGACGAACCTACACCACAACCAAAAACTCAAAATCCAAAACAAACCAAAGAAACTCCATTGCCTAAACCATATAAACCAAAAATTCCATATCCTCAACGCCTAAGGAAAGAAAAAATGGAGGCCCAATATGGAAAATTTCTTGACATAATCCGCTCCGTCCGAATCAACGTACCTCTTATCGACGTCTTAGCTGAAATGCCTAATTATGGCAAATTTCTCAAAGAGCTAATAAGCAACAAATACAAGATCGAACAAATTTCTGCCGCTTTCTTAAGCGATGAAAGTTCAGCAATGATCCAAAATAAAGTTCCACCAAAACTAGGAGACCCCGGAAGTTTTCTTATTCCATGCAATTTTAACAAAACTTTCTCTTGCAATGCCTTAGCCGACCTTGGTGCTAGCATTAACCTTATGCCATATTCACTTTATGCCAAACTATCTCTTGAAACTCTTAAACCTACCAAAATGAGCGTAAGATTAGCCGATAGATCATTCCAATACCCTGTTGGAATAGCTGAAAATATGCTCGTTGAAGTTGGTAAATTCACCTTTCCTGCTGATTTCGACCATTTCTTCACACTGCTGATGCAGTTATTCGAGTTAAACAGAAACAACTCAACCTTGGAGTTGGAACTGAACGAATGATTTTTAATATCGATTCCGCAATGAAGCACTCTTATTCGAACGATGATACCTGTTTCAGTATCGATGTTATCGATGAAATCCTAGAAGAAGACTTCGATGCTCTTCTAAACGAAGGTAGTAAAATCCTCCATTCTATCAAAGGAACCCTTCTCGAAAAAGAAATCTTTGCTGAATTCGATGAATTCATAGCAATGACTACTGATGAAAACTCCGACTCTGAATCTGAAATCGATGATCCACCATTCGAAAAAAATCACTATCAACACAGATTATAAAATCAAAACATCTCTCGAAGAACCTCCTACGGATCTTGAACTTAAACCCCTTCATGATAATCTGGAATATGCATTCCTGGAAGAACCTTCTTTTCTTTCCGTTATCATATCATCTCAGCTTTCCCAAGAAAAGAAAAACAAACTTGTATCCGTCCTTAAAAAGCATAAGCAAGCTTTTGCTTGGAAAACAACAGATATTCCTGGTATCTGCCCATCATTCTGTAAACACAAGATACAACTTCTGGATGACAAGAAACCAGTTGTCCAAAAACAGAGAAGGTTAAACCCAAACATGCAAGAAGTTGTTAAAAAAGAAATCGTGAAACTCTTGGATACCGGTATTATATATCTTATTGTCAATAGTCCTTGGGTTAGTCCTATTATAGTAGTTTAATGAAATAAAGGCTTATGTTTTGACACGTGAAGTTGTATCCGCTCCAAATACCAAGTTCCGCCCTTCGGTCAGGTTTATGTGTTAAGTACAAGCCTATAGTAGCTGTCTAGATTATGTCTGTGCAAATTGAGTGTCTTACAAATATACAACCCTACCTGAGTGGCTGAGTGAATTAAAAAAAACCAAACACTATTCCTATGCGAGGTGCTATGTTATATGTCTATGCCTGAAAAGTTACCTAATGTGCAATCTCTTATAAAATCTAATTTTCTCCACGTCACGATAAATGATTTTATTTTCTCGCTTCGATTGCTTGAGGGCAAGCAATAAGCTAAGTGTGGAGGGATTTGATAACGCCCAAATTATACATGTTTTCTATGGCGTTATTTGTATATATTTTATCATTTCTCGTGAACTTTCGATACTTAATAGTCTAAATTGCTTGCAGGTTCACTTGAAGACACTACTAACTAAAACTCAAGAAATTACGTACTTTGAAAGACAAATACAAAGAGAAGAAAAGATTTCAAGCTAAAAGTACAAGATGTGCGCCGCACTCCACTATTGTACGCCGCACTTACCTATATAGCCGAAAACCGCCGCACTTATACCTAAGTGCGCCGCACTTTCCATCTGATGAGAAGAAATAAATGAAGACTTTAATGCAAATGCATTAACACACTAAGTACGCCGCACATATTACCTAGTGCGCCGCACTTCTTCAATCAGCATTTAATACTATCGCATTTAATCACCAAGTGCGCCGCACAATTTCTTGTGTGCGCCGCACTTTTCACCCAAATTCAGCCTATAAATAGAGGACGAAATTTCACTTTCAATTCATTCCTCCCACTCCTCTCTCATTCTACAAATCTTCTTCTTCACACACACACCAATCCTTTTGTCCCTCATCCATAAAAACACCAAAAAACACCACTACCTTTGAAGAATAAAGATCTAACGATCAAGAACGAAGACGGTTGTCAACTTAGTTATTGAAATAATGGAAGTTTATGTTAAGTCTACTTTTGTTATGAACTCCTTAGCCATGAGAGGCTAAATCTCTCATGACTACTCGATGATGTTATGATAATGAATAAGTGTTTGGTATGATCTTGATCTCTTTAATCTCAAGCTTATGTTGCGATCCTATTATATCTTATCTTGTCAGTTTTGCTTATCAACTTGAATTATATAATCATATCGGTATAGGTCGAAAGACCCGTTATGATCTATGTGGTTTTAAAGATTTGTCCATGGTCTTTATCGTTTGTGCCGAGAAATCCACTTTCGTAAATTGATAAACAAATAAGCTTTGATATACTAGTAACTGAATTATTTGAGTGACACATTTGGTCTGGTTAACTAAATATAAGTCTTGGGTTAAACAAGTTAGTTTGTGAAAACGTTTTCTGACGAGAAGTCCTTTTTATAAATTAATGCCCCATCTTTGAGGTCAAATCATTTCCAACACTTATAAGTTATTTTGAACTATTCGAGTAGTCATCCTTATTATCATTGGTAAAATTAAAGTTACTTTTAAAATTGTTAAAGTCTATTTTCTTTTTGATTATTTGAACACTACTCAAATCCCTGTGGAACGACATGGTCTTGCCTAAAAAGATTATACAACATACGTGGGTTATACTTTTACCCGTGTGTTTCCATATAATTATCTGGTATTTTCCGTCTTATATATTTAAACCTTTTGAAACACATCAAATACACTTTTACACTTTACAAGAATGAAACTTGGGTTTACATAAATTTTACAAGTTAAAACTTGATGACAAAAATTCAAAACCGATCTCGACCCAGTCCCCTTGGGTTACATATTTGCTCTTCCAATACCATTCATATACCTTTGATTTACACACCTGAAAATGATACTCGAAAACATCAACAATAATGTTGGTGAGCTCATAGGTTTGACCTTAAATCCAAAAGCTGTGACAATATTTCAAAACAGTGGACAATAGTGCCATACGACAGTGAATATATATGCAATCAAACCATAGCATGCTCGCTAATCAATCACCATATGTCACTTACGCACCTAAAGGGCCTACCAGCTAAAGCACTAAATTAGGGCAAGACCACACACAAACTAGGGTAGGCATACCTATCCGCTCCAATAATCACACAAATACTGGGTAATCGTACCCATCCGATCCAAACAATCATACAAATACTGGGATAGGCGTACCCCTCCGATCCAAACAATCATGCAACACATAATATTCACATAGCAGTCATAAGCACATATCTTGTCCCAAAAACAAAACCACATTTCGCACAGTTCAATTCAAAACAGTTCAAAACACATTTGAGTATCATTTTCCCCTAACGGAAAAACAGTAAAAATGGGGCTACGAGAACTCACCTCAATAGCAAAATGCAAACAACACAAATCTAAACCTCAAAGCACAAATAACCTCAACGCAAGCGCACAGCAGTACCCGGTCACGACCTAGTCAATTACGACACCTTATTAATATTTGTACAAAGTTGTCTTATTGTACAAGTGTTCGTCTTTACACACAACAAGATTCTCAATACCGTTACTAAACCCCTTTGTCTTATAACCAACCTTTACTTTTTATCTCAAAACCTTTATCTCATAACGAACCCGTTATCTTTTACCAAAACTGTTATTTCATGACGAAACTGTTGTCTTTACCAAAACCGTTATCTTTACCAAAACCGTTATCACATATTATGGCTGTGTGGTAATTACGCAAAATGACTCAACACTTGGGCTAAGTGTGACATAAATACAATTCACTCAAGACACCTTCAATCGTTAAAACGAAATAGCCGACCAAACACTCCGCGGAAATCTGACGAAAAGAAATGAGCAAAAATGTCTCATTATTTTAATAATACTTTATTATTATTTTCGTCTTATTATCAGGCTAACGGGGTAATTACAACGTCTCATTATTTTAATATGTCCATGTCTAATAACTTTTACCTCAACACTTAATCTTTCATAGAAATCATCCTTTATTCCTTCAATTCAAATCGACACAAATGTTTACAAATGTTAATTATTTAAGAAATGCTTCGAGAAAATATATCTTTCATCTTGTAGTTAGTTTGAAATAAAATAATATTTTATTATTAAGCTCTTGAAAATTTACCCCTTTTAAGTAAAGTTTCTAAGTATAAAATTTCTTCAAAAATTCGGCATGACCCGTACGTCTATACGACGTTTTCCAAGGTTTTAAACCTTAATCCCAAACACTTTTCACGGACTCAACATTTTCCAACAAAATAACAAAAATCAATACTTTCAACACTTTTTATCCAACCTTAACAAAATAATCCAATTACATTTGGCAAGTCCAACAAAATTCCTCTTAGTCCAAACCAAAACCCAATGGGTCTCAAGCCCATTAAGCCGAACCAATATAAGTCAAAATCACATTTAGTCGTGGCCCATTAAGCCGAAACAAAATGAGCTATAAGCTCCAAAAATATAAGCCAAAACGATAAGTTATAAGCCCATAATATATAAATAAGTCAAAAACCAATAAGCCATAAGCTTATTATATAAACTGGAACCAAATAAGCCAAATCCGAAACCATACGCTCAAAAATAAGCCAAGACCAAGTGGGTCGAGCC
>BQNB010180539.1:1512-12668 GCA_026074375.1 Tanacetum coccineum
TACGTGCTTATTTTATGTTTTCCATTGTCATAGACTATATTTGGTACGTTTCATATTAAGTCACGTTTGTTCGGGTATTTATTGCAAAAGTTTTAAGATTTTAATCGGAAATGTATTCACCCCCCCTTTATGTTTTCCACAATTAGTATCAGAACTACGTGGATTTAGTTTTCAAAACAAATGGTTTTCAAAATCGAGTACGATCCATGT
The DNA here is from genome assembly GCA_026074375.1 of Tanacetum coccineum. Lineage (NCBI taxonomy): Eukaryota > Viridiplantae > Streptophyta > Magnoliopsida > Asterales > Asteraceae > Tanacetum > Tanacetum coccineum. Next base: position 1,723 of record BQNB010180539.1, read on the forward strand.
ATCAAATTATCCGAAAAACGTGACTTAATATGAAAAGTATATCGTTCTTAGAAGCCTTGATTATTGAATATTGTTGCTATACAAGCTTGAATAATGATCAAAATTTGCTATATAAGTCTACTTTAAAGCCTCCCAAGTGTTAAACCTTTTTGTCGGGTCAAAATATGCGTTTTTGGAAAATTTTATCAGACCGGCGGTTCTGTTCGATATCAAAGCCGGTTCCATTTGTTCTTGAACCAAGGAATCATCTTGGTCACCAAAAACCGTTTCGGATACACCTTCAATATCACTTTCATCTTCCAAATTCACATTCTTACTCATATCGTCATTTTTCTCTTCATCTCCATTAACAGAATCATCGTCAGAAACAAACTCGGCATCATTAACTCCTTTGAAGGACGGAGACCAAACAAAAAGCTCCTTAGCTCTTACAACAAAGATTTTACCACGAACAATAATCTTAAATTTTTCAAGGATGTTATCCTCTTGTTTTGTTTTAATAAATATGCGCTTACGAGCGAAATAGCCCAAGTCCTTATTAGTCTTCAAGCTTTATAACACCCTCTTCCCCAACGAATCCTATCTTAAAAAAAGTTGGGATGCGACAGGCGTGGAAGAGGAACACCCTCTATAGTCTAGACCATACAATCTCTCCCTAGTATACAAATCCGACTAAGCGTGCGTAAATTGACTAAACCGAAGCTAACTCCAACGTGCTTCATAAACCGTCGTTTAGTTCTCGATCTATGGCAATTACAATCATACCCATAGAACGCCCAAGTACACAAGTCTCCATTCTGATAGCCTCAATCGAAAGCAAAATAATAAGGTGTTTATAGGGGGGGAGGAAGAAATCCTTGACTTCCCCCAACACAAAGTAACGTGAGTCGCGTTCCCACCAAACATCACGTCCAAAACCATAGCATGGGATGGTTGAGATATGGGTTAGAGTTTATAGTATTCTGGATTACCTTTGAGAACCGAAACAAACGACGAAGCACCATTAGCAAGGGTCTTGGAGAACGGATTTAACAGCAGGTTCTAGGGCAACATTGGGCCGATGATGAGACAATTGGAGGACGATCATAACGAACAACATTTGCGTGCAAATGTACGCCCAATCCAAAGGTTACACCGGGTTCTCCACAAGTATGGAACAACATTAACCCCACCTTAATAAACCCGAACAAAAGCGAACCGGTTCCGATCTCGATTTGTCGATTAGGAATGTAAACATCGACGACGGTCCCCATAAACTTTGCAACACCACCCATAAATCTTTAGCAGAGTTGTTATCCTGAAAGTTGTGTTAACAAAAATTGATTTGGAAATCAATCGATTTTGGTCGGTAGTTTGAACGATTTATCAAGCCGCCATAATGAAACGAAAAAATCAGAATTTGGATTAAAGGACATAAGAAAGAAACAGGAAAAATAACAACATTAAGAATTAAAAAACAAGATCCAATCGAGTCTCTATGGGTGGATCACGAATGTTTCGCACAAGGAAGGATAAGTAATGTACCTGATAAACTTAATGTCTTCCGCTGTAAGGTCCATCTGAACGTTTACCAACTCGTGTAAACCGGCAACAACGGGGGGTTTGGTTTTCGATCCTTCAAGTCCTATTTGGCCACTCAGAAGATGAAGACTTAGCGCATTTGTTTTTTCGATGTAGTTTGGTCACAGACATCGTTAGGCTTGTCTGCCGGTGGTGGAATATAGCATGGGCGTCGATTGATTCGTATTCCAATTGGCTTCATTGGTTCAATGCTATCAGATTAAGTCCTAAAGTATAGATTTGCTTGAAGAGTTTTTCTACAATAACTGGTTGAGTATTTGGAGTTTCGTAATCAGTCCTCTTCTCGTCTCTCGTTCGCCCCCAAAGATGGTTCTTTTTGATGAAAGTATGTCGCTTTCTATTCACATGGTGTCGTTCATAGATGTAACAAGTAACTTTATGTTGGGTAGTTGGTTGCACATCCCTATTTTTATTTTCTTGTCATTTTGTCCCTCTAGCTCCTTGCTAGTGTTTTGTTCTAATAAAGTTGTCGTTAAAAAAAAAGCCGGTTCCATTTGGCAAAGGAACCGGCAGACCCGGTTCTACAGTCAGCTTTTCAAAATTTTGATCAACTTCAAAAGCCCGTAAAATACAAACCGACAATCCTTAACGAGTCCTTTGCCACCTATCGTTTCGAGCCATAATTGAGTCTACTTCTAATAGAAATGTAATGTTTAGTATCAATGAATATAGGTTTAAGTAAATCAAAATATCAAAATACCACAAAGTGTCTAAAATTTCAAATTTCGTATTAACGTAGAAACTCAAACTTTTGAGTCGGCCAATTTTGGTTGGTATCATTTGAATATTGATTAATCCTTAACTGGAATTAAAGTATTTAGGTCACTAATCAAGCTTGTTATACATCGTCATATTTAACACAAGGCAAAAAGAATTTTTTTCGTATGATATGTTTATAAGATTGTCGTTCTAGTTTTCATGATGTATATATTGATTGTATGTTTATCATCTCGCAATGCATTTGAAATTTCTCATCCTATGAAACAAAATGTGAACCTTGTCTTGTATGTTTCCCATCGCTTGTATTGTTAATTTAGTTCTTAAAAGAAACAATTTCTTATTCCAAAAGGGGTGTTTGGGTAACTCATAATTTTGTCAAAAATGCTTCTTGGTAATTGTTTTCATTAACTCCTATTAGTTCATGATATGATTATGTGTATGATCTACTATAAAGACTACTTGTGATCTCATTAGTATTATATACTCATTGCGTCTGTATTTAAACATATGTTTTTGTGTAACATTATGTTTGGGATAACATGTCATCTAGTGTTTTTTACTTTCTCGCGATTTCGGAATATGCATCTTATGTCATATCCTAGGGATTTCAGCACTTCATTTAGTGCACTATATATCTTTTCTAAGCTTAAGCTATATCAACTCTTAAGAATAAAATTCTAAGTAAGCTAGTTAAGTGGACATTATTGTCATAAAAATTTACACATAAAATGGGATTGACAACTTGACTGTATTTCATCCGAAATACACGAAGTAAAGATGGAAGTGTAATGATTTCTTGTTGTAGTATTAAAAGTTTGTTTTTCCAAGCGTGTCAAAGTAATAATTAATTTTTTTGTGAAAACAGTCAAAACTAAGTGTTTGTCAAAACCCATAATAACGATACCACGTTTCCACTTTTAGACCAAGTGTGCAATGATATTGAAATATATATTTTATGAACAATTTCTAAAAGTTATAATGTTTATGAAGAGTCGATTTTCGGTCACCTTATCATATAGAATAATCGAGAACAACAATGTTTTGTAGACAAATGGTCATTTTGGGAATTTCAAGTTAAAATCACCATAATGGAAATTAGGAACTTTTTTCCACCCGCCATGTTAAAGGGCAATTGACCTAGATAGTCTCAAATGTTGATTTGTAATTTCTAAAATAATAACAAAAGGTCATTTTTTGGTCATGGCGTTTCCGCCAAAAGTTTTAAATATTTTTTGGTCTTGTTGAAAAATGTGCATTTCAAAAGTACTTCATTAAAATTATCTACACATTTTGATGTTGCCACTTCATCCTTGTCTGTCCTCTATAACCATTAGTTCACCAACTTGTTCTCCATCTACCAAACACCAATAATGCTACGTTTTCCATACTAGTTGTAAATATGATCTTCCTTCGTTAGTCTATCATGACATCTTGCTTTGCAAAACATTTGTTGATTATATGTTCTTGTTTGAACATTTTGCTTGTCTGTCAACTTAGTGAATGATAACAATTCGATTAACTGAAAAAATGTGTAATTCTTTAGTGAAATGTTTTTGTTTGTTTTTAAATGCTTTAATGCTTGTACTCGTGTTACTAAATGTTAAGGCTTAAACATGACTTACATGATGTTTGCATTAGAAGTAATTTTGCTCTTAAAAAAGGTCTTTATATCCTCGTATTTGTCATTTTGATACATGATGATTTTTGATATGGATATGTTTATGTTTGGTAATTCTTGTTCCTTGTTGGCATTTCTTATATCTATCCGTATGATGGTCTAATTTATACATGCTTGAACTGAATTGTATGATATTGTATCATCTTGTGTTAATTATATGGATATTGCTACATGATTTATTTGCCCTTTTTGCTATTATGTTATGTCAAAGTAATTTTTGTATACTTGTAGAAGTTTAGGATCTTCCTTTTGAAGCCACATTATTTTAATTTAGGCATGCGAGAAGAAATGCTTGTATTACTTATGCGCAGTCCATCCAAATCTGTTTGTGATTGCAGCCACAAGGGAAACTGATGCCCTAAAACCCAAGAGTTTAAACTTAAACCCTGCAACTGGAAAGGGGGAATCCAGTTTGTGTTGTGTTTTATTATCTAATTAACTAATTAATTAACACGAGTACGCAGCGAAATAAATAATCACGTGTAGAACACAATAATTAACAAGATAGAAAACATGTACCTTTTAGCACGAAACGATACACCGTTTAAAGGTAACCGTAAACACCGTCTTCTATATACGCGTGTGTATAATACAACGCGAAACCACCAAGAATCAAAGTATGATTCCTCTAAGCTTCCACACACTATACGTTCTTAGCAAACGACGAGGTATGCTAGTACTAGTAGTGTATAACAAACGATCTCCAAATCTTGACAATTCAAGCAAACCGAATAACCCTTGATCTTGAGGTCGAACCAACAAATCAACAAAAAAACCTTTTGTAGGTTTATATGTCAACCGGTCAAAAGAGATGGAATAAAACCAAAAAAAAAAACTTTTAAGGTTTGAAAAGTTCGGTGGAGTCAAAGCACACAGGAACGATCGTTTAACCATTAAACGTTTAACTAATTATTTAATACTCGTTAACTTTTAACGATCGTTTGTTATACATTTAATATATTACATTAATATATTTACTCTTCATTTAACATATAAACGTGTGCGTCCCCTTAGGCTCGAAAATATTTCTAGACATATATTAATTCATATATGGTCATAATCCAACAGTTTGCACTCCGTAATCTTAAGATTAAGTTGTTGCCTTCTCCACTTAGATATTTCAAGCTCATGAGTTTGACGAAGTGAGTTTCCGTCACCATACCAGATAATTTGAAGAAAAGTGCGTCATTTTTGAAAGTTGACTGATGCTATAAGGAAGGCTGCCTCCCAGTTGGTTATTTGAAACATCCTGCTCTTTCAATAATGGCAATCTTCCAATGGATTCAGGAAGAGTGCCATTTAGTTGGTTGTCTGAAAGATACAACACCTCCATTGATGTTGATTGTCCAATCGAGAATGGAATAAGACCAAAAACTAGATTCTTACCAAGATCCAGTGTCCTTAAAAAAGATAATTGTCATAAGAAATCTGTAAATATACCAGAAATGATGTTATTAAAAAGGTACATGTGCTCCAGATGCACTTTTCCAATTTGACTCGGCAGTTGACCAGAAAGTCCCAATGAGCTCAAGTCTAATGACTCCAAGACGGATGTTTTGCACTCAAAAAATCTTTGAAGAAGGTATGTTAAACTGATATTCCGAAAATCATTATATGAAATATCAACGTCTCTCAGATTACAAAAGTTACACAGTGATTTAGGTATCGTCTTGGTAACTTCTAACTTAATTTTTACTGCAAATTAGTACAACACAAATCACATGGCAGCATAATTGGATCAAATTTGAGGCCCAATCAAAGTTAATTCTGCATCTGAATTGATATTGTTGTTTAGTAATCTTATGTCAACGAATCAAAAGATACTGTTGGAATATGGTATTGGGGCACACACATTAATACACGAAGAATATGTTTTATTACTTCACGAAATATATATTTACATACTCGTTAAATTTGTTACTTATATAACTAATTTAATAGACATTCTAAATATAAAACCAAGGGACTAAACCGGACAAAACTCAAACCTCATAGGCCAAGTTTGGCCGACTAGAATGTTCTAGAGGAGAGGGGGTTTGGCCGGCCATAGGGGGGAGGAGAAAAGGAAACAATGTTTTCTTGGTGAACAAGAATAAAGGTTAGGCTTGTACCTATATAAACATAACCCCTACACCTCATTCTTCATTCATCCAATCCCTAAATCACCTAGAATTTTTGGTGCTCCCCTCTCTCCCAAAAACCCAACCGAAACCCTAAAAACCCTTTTAGGTTTTTCGGTTCTTCTACCCCAAACCGATCGACCCTAAACTCTTTAGGGTTTTCGGTTCTTATCATCCTCCTAGCTTGACGGTTTAAGATCTACATGTGGTGTTACGTTTGGTGCAAGAATTAGGGTTTTTGTATAAACCCTAATTAGGGTTCTTGGTCTTGGTTTTTGTTCGATCGCACAAAGGTACACCAAGGGGTGCATTTGGTTCGACTTTAATAACATGTGGGTGTTTGTTCGTGAAGTTCAAGTCTAGACAACTTGACATATTCCCTTGACGTGATTGTGTGAGCAACCGTATAGGTGATAATTTAATCACTTATTCGTTTTCAAGATCAATTGCAAGAGGTTAGTATTGAACCTACAAACGAGCTTAGGTACTTCATTCATGCGATTAACCTCTTTAGGCGTTTAAGCACCTTGTGATTTGTTCAAGTCAAGTCTTTCTTGCATGGGGATATGACTAGTTTGCGAATTATCACATTTCTGTATCTCTTTAAGATCTTATCCATGTAAGCTTGACAAGTCCAATTAATCGCTTCGATCTATCTCTATAGATTTTGATTCAAGAATAAATCGATGCTTCCCCTACAAATCCTTGCATAGCAAAACACTTTCAAGATAATCTTTTACACTTTTGTAAACTTGGATGTATTCCCCTGATGATTATGTCATCAACATACAAGATGAGGAATGTAACATTACTCCCACTAGCCTTTTGATATACACATGGCTCATCAAGATTTTGAGCAAATCCAAACCTTTTGATTTCCTCGTCAAATCTTTTATTCCAGCTTCTTGATGCTTGCTTAAGACCATAAATGGATCTTTGAAGCTTGCATACTTTCCTGGGGATGATTAGGATCAGCAAAACCTTTGGTTGCACCATATAGATGTCTTCATCAGGTACCATTTAAGAAGGCTGTTTTAACAATCATTTGCCATATCTCATAGTCATAGTGCTGCTATAGATATGAGAATTCTAATAGCTCTAATGTCAGCGACATGTGAGAATGTTTCTTCATAATCAACCCCGTAGAGTTGAGTATAACCCTTTGCTACAAGACGAGCTTTATAGACGTGATACATTACCTCATCCATGGTCTAGTCTTTTTCTTAAAAAGCCTCTGCTCCAACGGTTTACAACCAGGAGGAAGATCGTCAGGGACCATACCATATTGTCTATCAGGGATGGTATTTCGCATTACATTAAACATCATCCACTTATTAGATTTGATCCAACATTGCGGACTTTTATCGCTAGTGGTTCATTAAGATCCCCTAGGGACTATGCTCCTACAACCTCTACATTTAGACATAAGCGGTTTGGAGCTCGATGTGTCCTTTCGGACCTACGAATCGGAATTACTTCCTCTTGTGGTGGTTCAAAACCCTCCACCTCTTGAGGAATGTTGCTAGTGATTTCAGAAGGTGTTGTATCTTCTTCTTCTTGAATTTCTTCAAGATCTACCGCCCTCCCACTGATTTCTTGACTTATGAGACGTTTCTCAAAGAATTCAGCATACCTTGCAACAATAATTTTGTTTTCAGGTGGGAAGTAGAAATAGTAACCATCGTTTCTCTATTGGGTATCCTATGTGATACACTTAACAGATCTTTGTTCGAGTTTGTCAGGCGTATCTCTCTTCACAAGAGCCTCACATCCCCAGACCTTTAAGTAAGACAAGTTTGGAACTTTTCCATACCACAGTTCATATGGTGTCTTATCTACCTTCTTTGTTGGAACCATATTGAGAATGCGTGTTGCCAGGACTCTAGGCATAATCCAAAAGGATAAAAGGCAGAGTTGTAAGATTCTATATAGATCGCACATATCTAGTAAAGTTTGGTTCTCCTCTCAGACACTCCATATATGTTGTGGTGTGTATGGAGGAGTAAGCTGTTGAACAATTCCGTTAGCTTTTAGATAATCTTTAAACTCTTAGCTAATGTATTCGCCACCACGATCTGATCGTATTGGAGTTTATGCAATGTAGTTTTTATCTATTTTGTACCTTGTGTTATGATTGATTATTATGTCGCATTTCTGAGTTTCCGCCATTGTTGGGATGTGACAAATTGGTATCAGAGCCAAGGTTATAGAGAACTAGGTAGATTGGCCTAGACTATAACCTAAGATCCGTCGTTTAGTTACGTATAGAATCTATGCGCGCGGTGTTCTACTTTTGTGTGCCTTGTGTGTTCATGGTTTGATGCCTTAGTTATGCCAGTCATTGAAATGGGTAGACTCAATATTGAATATGAATGGGAAAGGATGCGAATATAAGTACGGTGGCCAACGTAATTATAAGAGTATCATAACTCACTCATACTTGGTATTGTTGTTAACACAAATCGATGTTGACACCATAGGGTGGTATTATGTGTGTGTGTATATATATATATATATATATATATATATATATATATATATATATATATATATCAGTAAGATTTTCTATATTATATGCTAGTCTTCCCACTTACCTAGCGTTGCCCATGTTCTCCCTCGTGTGGATAATGTCGCCAAGGATGAGGACCCGAAGTGCTGGCCGGCCTGCTGCCGAATCACTATGAGGGGGAACGGGTGAATGGGTTGGTAGAGGTGGAAGGGGTAGAAGACCTAGGGAAGGTAATGATGAGCGTGTTGATAATTTGAATGGTTAAGGAAATGACCAAGGTATGGGAGCTAATGGGGGTATAGAGGGAGCCAATGGGAATGTAGAAGAAGCTAATAGGGGTGCACCCGACTTCTCGTCAATCATTGCCCAACAATTGCATAACCTCTTACCCGCCATGTTGGCTCAGGTTAGTAACCGAGGAAATGTTGGAAATCAGGAATGGTAACGTGGTTAATGAGAATGTTCAGGAGAACGTTGGGAATGTGATAGTAAATGGCAACCGGGTAGGTTGTTCATATAAGGAGTTTTTAGCTTGTAACCCTAAGGAATATGATGGTAAGGGAGGTGTTGTAGTTCTTACTCGTTGGATTAAGAAAATGGAGTCTGTGCACGATATAAGTGGTTGTAGTGTTGACCAAAAAGTGAAATACACTGCTGATTCATTTGTGAGTAAGGCTTTAACGTGGTGGAACTCCTAGATCCGCAAGCTATGTCGGGAAGTTGCTATTAGTATGTCATGGAATGACTTTAAATTTATGATGATACAAGAGTTTTGTCCTAATCATGAGATGCAAAAGTTGGAATCTGAGTTGTGAAATCACGTCATGGTCGGGACTGGCCATGCTGTATATACTGATAGGTTACATGAGTTGGCTAGGTTAGTTTCACATTTGGTAACTCCTAAGAGTAGGATGATCGGGAGGTATGTGTATGGCCTTGCTTTATAAATCCGTGGGATGGTGGCAGCAACGGAGCCAAAGACTATACAAAAGGCTATGCAGATTTCTGGTGCACTGACTGATGAGACTGTTAGGAATGGATCAATTAAGAAGGTTGAGAAGAAAGGTAATATGTGGGAACCTAGCAAGGATAGGAGTGGAAGGGATGATAATAAGAGGACCAGGACTGTGAATGCTTTTGCTACTACTGTAAATCCTGTAGGAAGAGAGAATGCGGGCCAAGTACCCAAGTGTACTCACCTGCAACTCCTACCATGCATCCGGTGGACCTTGTCGCACATGCTTCAACTGTAACCGCCCGGGTCATTTGGCAAAGGATTATAGAGGTGTGCCAAGGAATGTGAATCCTGTCAATGCTAGAAACCCAACTGTTAGGGCATGTTATGAGTGTGGTAGTACCGACCATGTCATGCCAGCTTGCCCTAAGCGGAATAGAGTACGAGTGTCCGGAAGAAATCGTCTAAATTCAAGTTGCTGCTAATAACGGGGTCAGGGTCGTGGAAAACCAAGGGAACCAGCTGGGGTTAGTGGCATTCATGTTGGGCAGAGAGCTCGGCATGATCCAAACATTGTGACGGTAGTCTTACTTTAAACAATCATTTTGTCACTACCTTATTCGACTCTGGTGCCGACTATAGTTTTGTATCCACTACTTTCTTACCTCTGTTAGGCTTAGAGCCCAGTGACTTAGGTTTCAAATATGAGATTGAGATAGCTAGCGGGCAGCTAGTAGAGATTGACAAGGTTATTAGGGGTTGCAAATTAGAAATTGAGGGTCGTGTCTTTGACATCGATTTGATACCTTTTGGACATGGAAGTTTTGATGTGATTATAGGTATGGACTGGTTGTCTAATAATAAGACTGAAATAATTTTCCATGAGAAGGTAGTAAGGATACCACTACCGAATGGCAACGTGCTTAGAGTATTAGGAGAGAGACCGAAAGAGAAAGTGAGATTTTTGATGGGTGTTAAGAAATAAAAAGAGATTGTAGTGGTTAGAGATTTACCTGAGGTATTTCTGGATGATTTATCAGGATTGCCGCCTGTTCGGGAAATAGAGTTTCGGATAGAGTTAATCCCTGGTGCAATGCCGGTTGCAAAGTCTCCTTATCGTTTGGCACCTTTAGAATTGGAGGAGTTGTCGGGACAACTTAAGGAACTCCAAGACAAAGGTTTCATTCGACCGAGTTCGTCGCCTTGGGGAGCGCCGGTGTTGTTCGTTAAGAAAAAGGATGGTTCTTTTAGGATGTGTATTGACTATAGAGAGCTAAATAAGTTGACTGTTAAGACTCGTTATCCTCTTCCTAGGATTGATGATCTCTTTGACCAACTGCAAAGGTCGCAGTTTTTCTCTAAGATAGATCTTAGGTCTGTATA
>BQNB010180540.1:0-12668 GCA_026074375.1 Tanacetum coccineum
TTGCTGCAGGTTCTATAGTTTCTGCCCTTTTGCGGTAAAAGTAGTCCCGCAGCAACGCGCGGGCACCAAACTGCTTGTTCAAACCATAAAAACAATTGAAAATCCAACCATGGAAACACCAAAACCAATCGGATAATGGTTTCTAATAACCAAAATCCAAACTATTCTGGTTTGGTGTCGGTTTTAGGACATAATCAAATCATCCCATGCACACCCTACCATTTAGGTCGGTTATTAGATTTAACCGATGATGTAAGGCACGAAAGCGAATTTTAATAAACCTTAATTCGAGGATTGATAAACGAGGATAACCCTTGGGGTAATAAAACCCTGACAAGAGATAACTCTTAAAAACATGAAGTTTTTTTTTTGGTTACCATGATTTCCGACACATTTTTTCTTTTAAATATACAGCTTGGGGCTTTATTCACGGGGTTTGAACCCACCACCACACAGACTCAAACCAGGTAAAGCCCTCCCTTTTCAGGAGGTTGGCGTGGCCAAAACATGAAGTTTGTTAATAATCGAAGTTTTTTTTTCCTACATATTCGGTTCGATTTAATCCAAATTGAATTTGGTTCAGTCCGGTTTTACCTAGAAAAAAAATAAACCGAACTATTTTTTTAAATTGTATTTTAACTTATTATTTACATAGTGGTGGAAGACAAACGAGTAACAAGTTGCGCCGCTAACCCTTTTTAATTGCAAAGCTAATCCTATAGAAACCACATTTGTGAATTTAGGCTTCATAACATTAATGTTCATAACCCGTTGAACTTTATTAACTAGCTCCACCGCCTCAGTTGCAAGGAAACAATGAAAGGAAACAATCAAAGTTAACAATAATAAAGCCCCAAGCTGTATATTTAAAAGAAAAAATGAATTGGGAAGAAATATATCTTTCTTCCCAAGACTCTAGGGGTGTGCATGGTTCGGTTTTTGGCTTTTCGATTTTTTTAGTTATTATCAGTTTCGGTTTTTCGGTTTTTGACCGTTCATATGCGGGTGTGGCTAATTCCTACCAACAAACTTGTTTTACGTGGAAAATTGGTTATTCTTCTTTACTTTTTTTTGTCAATCTAAACCTAATAATGTTTATCTCAAATATTTACAATTTCGCACATATAGAAGCGACACACACATGCAAGTGAATATACGCATAGTATGATCATTGTCACATATGCATTGATATATTGTCAAGTAAACACACGTATACGACAAAATACACATATAAAAGTTAAGATAAATATATTATAATTACACCTACAAACTGAATATAAATTTATGGAGATTTATATATATTCTATTAATTATATTTTACTATTATATAATAAGACCGGTTCAGTTCGGTTCGGTTTTTGGAGGAAAATCAAACCGCACCGAATTTTTTGGTTTTTGAAAAAGAATAAACCAAATCATCGGTTTCTTGTTTCGGTCGGTTATTTCGGTTTGATCTTGTTTTTGGTTTGGTTTTTGTTTTTTCGGTTTTTGTGCTCGCCTCTACAAGACTCTTAAACATAGTAAGAAAATTATTACCAAACTTATTCCTAAACATAAATCACGACACTAAAAATAACAGACATCTATGTTCTTACACTTTCCCTCCTACAAAATAGCGCCCTAAACACCCCTCTTTTGTTCTTCACTTTCTTGTCCACATTATTCCCTCTCACTTGAAAAGAACTCGAAGGGTCGAGTTCTCATGTGTAATTATGTTGCTCATGGGGTAGAAAGTAAAAATTTGACTAACGTCTTTAATCTTCACGCGTCATTCACACTCCCACAAGTGAACTGAATCTTTGAGTTTTCCTCCCCATATAATCTTCTTTGTTTGAAACAATTTTTATCTTTGAACTCGTGGGGTAGATAGTCTTGTTTGACGAACAATAAAAAAGTTAATATTCTTCAAATCTCTAACTCTAACTGTATTGGTCTTCTTTTCTTCAGTCTTACTAAACTCTAAGTTGATATTAAAAATATTCAAGTTCTCAACATGTTCTTTACCTTTAAAACCTAATGATTTATCTTCACAACTCGTCAAAATGACAGATTCTTTTGTTGCTTCCAACATTACAAAGTTGAAACTTTGTCTTCGTGTTGTTTACAAACTTGAAGTTCTATATACCCAAACGTCCTCCTCAATAACCTCGATTTTCAATACATTTTCTTCAATGTTAACCTCGGCCATTTCATGTGCTTGCTCCTTGGAGGGAACCATCACAATTCTTTTTCCTTCTCAAAACAAAATGTAGAGATTAGGCTTTAAATTATAAAAGAAGGATTTGTGTGCATAAGAACAACGATTTTCAAAACGGGTACTCATAAAAATAATTGTGGGTCAGTTTAGTGCAAACTAAACAAAACATGTAAGTTGGAATGAGGAAAGAGATATAAAATAAAATGGAAATGATGATAAATTGAGAATATGAAATATTGTTATATAGTCGTTAAATAGTACTACCTTTGTCCCACATTAAATGTCCAGTTTGATTTTTTCAAGTCTTTTTTCTTTATCTTTGACTTTAATTATTTCTTTTTGTGTTATATGATATTTGATGCAAAATATATGAATAGATAGAGTTTTGAATAGATAGAGTTTTGAATGTATTATTCATCGGTATAATTTTCATTAAGTATTATATAACACAAACACAAACACAAATATTTACGGTCAAAATTGATAAAAAAGACCTCAAAAAGTTCAGTTGAACACTTAATATAGGACGGAGGGAGTAATTATTTGGGGATATAGAATGTTTTTAAAGGAATTGTAATCTTTGTAAAGATTGTAATTTGATATAATTGTAATTCAAATGGTTGGAATATGTTGGAATTGTAATGTGTTGTAATTGTAATTTATGAAATATGTCGATGTGTTTGGTTGACTCGCAGCGTAATGTAATTCAAATTTATTTTTTTTATAAAACTAAAAAAATTAATATAATAATAATTAAAATAATAAAATAATAAATAAGATAATAATAATAATATTAAATAATAATAATATTAAATAATAATAATATTAATAATAATAATAAAATAATAAAAATAAAAATAATAACTAATATTAAAAAAAAAATATTTATAAAAAAATTAAAAAATAGTAACAAAATAATAAATAATAATATAAAAAACTAATATTAAAAAACAAAAATAATAAAATAATACTAAATATAATAATAATAATAATAATAATAATAATAATAATAATAATAATAATAATTTTTTTTTATAAATTCCTTAAATTTCCAACAAAGTGATTTATAATAATAATAATAATAAAATAATAAATATATTATTAAATAATAATAATAATAATAAAATTAAAGATTATTATTATTATTATTATTATTATTTTATAATAATAATGCTAAGAGTGGTGTATTTATCCTTTATAAAGTGAGTTTTTGTATTCAGGAAAGAGTGGGAGCTCAACTTGTGTCTAGACTCCTATCCAACTTTATGTAAGAAAATTTATATTATTAATAATAATAATAATAATAATAATAATAATAATAATAATAATAATAATAATAATAATAATAATAATAATAATGTATAAATACTCAAACAAAGTATAAAATTCTGAATTACAATATAATCCAAAACTTTCCATCCAACTTTCTTTGTAATCCGAATTCACTCTTTTAATGTAATTGTAATCACTGTATTATAATTATATCACAAACCAAATAGCATGCGTAATGTAATATGAATTACAATTCCCTCCATTTTGCGAACCAAACAACCTACGTAATGTAATTTGAATTACAATTCTCTCCAATTACGTCAGATTACAACGAACCAAACACCCCTAAATGTATTAGGAATGTCTTACGAGCCCAATAAATAGAAGATAACTTAAGGTAGAATCTCATTCACATTATCCTAACCAACTGAATCCTCCCCATCATCCTCTTTATATTTGATCGATCTAAGGGTTCCCTAAACCTTTAGTATACTAATCGAATTCCCACTCGATCCCGTATACTTCAACGTTGCATATAATCTATCCTTAGTTCTACATGCGTAGTAATGATGGACACATGACGCAACCAACACAAGTGATTCTCTTTATAAACCTTAATCGATCTTCTCAAGGCATCAAGAAGACAAGGAAGGTGATTCCGTATAACTAGAAGATTACTTTCATTTCAAGGATGATAAGAATACCTAAGCAAATCTATAAACACTCTGGTTATGTGTTTAGGTTTAGGTTACATAACTACTTAAGAAATCTTGATATTAGGATTTTAGCCTGCATGTGTTTATGTATTTATTTTTGTTGTGCATGTTTATATAACATGTAGATGGCCTCCAATACCTTATTATAATCACCTTGAACTTTGCAACACCATGATTTTCTCCAACTAAATATGAAGATACCATGATTTTTCTAGAATTGGACATATCAATAATGGCAATTGCAAAAACTTTACTAATTTCCTTGACACCAAATTCTTAACACCATAATTATCAACAATTAAAGAACATACCAATTTATTGATAAATTTTTTCGAATGTAATAAATTGATTGTTGGTAGCTGAGCCTCTATCTTTAGTCTTTGCTCTCATTTTTAACCCTCCTATTGCTAAATGGGTAATGGTTGCGTCTACAGTGTCAAAAGTTCTGCCGATGGTTGAACGAATTCGTATAAAAACCTACCCTGGTGATTTGTGTGGATCGATGCCTCACCTATGATCACGGAACGTAGTTTTTCATGCATAGTGGAAATCCTATCGAGTGCTTTTGTGAATTTATTAAACCCTTAATCTATGTACTCTCTAGACCATACCCCACCAACAATATGAGTTTTGGTAACACTAAACCATCCAAATACTAACAAGCTCTGATGTCAAATTAGGTAGGGCGCATAAGCGAGTCCCAATAAACCCTAATTCAAGGGATGATGATAAAACCTCAAGGGAATAAAACCCTAACAAAGAAAACTTTTATGACCACCAAGTTTATTGATAATTAAAAGTTAATTAAAATTTACAAAACCCTAATCACTCTATTTATAGGGGAAAATTTTCCCAAAACTACTAATAAAGTAAGAAACTATTTCCAAAACTTATTCATAAACATAAATCAGATACTAAAAAAATAACAGCATATAGGTAATAAGGTAAAACATACATGCAATAAAAAAATTTAATTAAGGAGTTATTGGCATCTATCTTCAACATAGATGTCAAACACATGTTTTCCTTCCAACAATATAACGATCTAAACACTCTCTCATGTTCTTTACTTGCTCGCATCAACAACCAACGACCGCAGTAAAAACAACAAAACCCCACAAAAAAAGTCCAACAAGTCAGTATTAAAACTGTAAAGCGGAACTTTTCTGTTTGATATGGGTTAGATTTTGTACAAAACCAATCCATGGTCACAGCTACTTTAAAAAACAATATTGGTACTTGGACAAAAGTTTTAATTAAGGGATTTATATATATATCCCCAATCAAAATGTCATATATAACAAAAATACAAGTTTAAATTAAATTCTACATAAGAGAAAAGGAAAAGGAAAAGGAAATTTAAAAAGGCAAAAAGGCTTGTGACTATCAATATAAAATATGTGAAGTTTCAAGTTTAATTCTTGCTAGATGCAAATAACCTTGAAGGAGTGTGCCTAGAGCTCTTGGTTCTAATCCTGGGGAGAAAATTAATCCCTCATTGGCCTCGGAGGTTCACCTGCGCCGACTCCGGGCTATCCAAAAAGATAGTCGCCCTGCGATTAGTCGGCTCGCAATGTCGAGTCGGAAACCTAGGTGTACTAGAAAAAAAACCTTTTGCAAAGGGAAGACTTTACGTGGTTTGAGTCTTTGTGGTGGTGGATTCAAACGTCATGGATTAGTCGGCCTAAAAGGGGTCGGAAACCATGGTTACCCAAAACTAAACCAAAAAAAAAACGACATTTAAATTGGCACTAACTTACTTGTTGAAGTTCCGAAATTTCAAAACCTTGTTGAAGTTTCAGGACTTTTTGAAGTTGTTCTATAACCACTGAGATTGTTGGGTGTGTGGATGGATCCTCGTTCAGACATCGATATGCAATTTCTGAAAAAATAGCAATGGAATCTCTGTTCATTTGTACCCTTAGAAGGGGATCTATAATCTCCGTCAGAGTTCCTTTCTCATAAAGGCTGCGTGCCAATTTTCTAAGAAACTGTGTACCGCCATCATCATCATATGTAACTGCTGGCCTTCCACATAGAAGTTCGAATAGTATCACCCCGAACGAGTATATATATGAGAGCATTCCGGTTTGTATGTATGAAGGATCAACGTAGCCCAGTTGACCTTCATCATTCACATATGTACCTTGCGCATTGATGGCGCTATACGTTAGATGTGTGATTAACTGAATCTTTGCCTGCCAATTTTCATCTAAATGAATACTTGCGGTATTCAAATCTCCAATATTCATCTTACGTATTTGATGGTGATTTTGAATATAATGCAAGCCAGAAGCTATATCGAGGCAGATGTTGACTCGCATCAACCATGTGAGATGTGTACAGCTCACATACTTGTCAAGGCCCCCGCGAGTTGGATGCTCGAAGACAAAAATCACCTTGTCATCGTGATTGTCACAACAGCCAATGAAGGAGACAATATTTTGATATTTTGGCAGAGAACTAAACATAACTACATTACGGATGTAGGTCGTATCATTATATACTTCAACTAATACGAAAGCTAACTTCTTCCCGGAAAGTTCCCCTTTGTACGCCGTCCACTGGTAATTCTTTTCAATGATATTTTTTTCAGCAAAATTGTTGGTTGCTTGAATTATATCTTTCAACGGAATTCTATCAAGATCTTCCGGGATTTGCTGATTTATATATCTCGCGGGAATATCAGAGATTGATGGAATCATATATCCACTGTATCGTTGAACTGCATTGAGTGATGGAGGTCCGGTGAATGACATGATTTTTATATTTACTGGAAAAAATAGAGAGAAAAAAAGAATGATGAGAAGAATTGGAAATTTGCTAGAGAATATTATGAGGCTCCATGACATAGATTTATCCGCCATCCTTGAAATCAAGTATAAATTATTAATAACATATCCGGGAAAGGTGGATCGTGCATAGAAAGTCAACTTGTCGCTAATTAAAAAAAAGGCTTATGTTATATGTACCCCTGAAACACCATTTGTACCCCCCTCCCCTCCCTTCGGGTTTTTTGCTTTTTTTTTATATTTTTATAATTTTGTCTGTGACACGAAAAAAACGGAACGAAAAATATAAAGTTTAACAGGTCAAAGGTATAAAACTGTCAAAATTTACGGAGCAGAAACTGATAAAAAAACTGCGTTGCACTGTAAAAAGAGAGTATACAAAAAGAATCTTTTGTAACTTTTAACACTATTAAATGTATTTTAAATATAGATTTATATGGTTTAATATAGACATAATATAATATAAATAAAATATACTTAAACATGAGTTCGCATAGCACAGAAGGTGGATCATGCCGAGGGACTTGTGAATAAAACCTGTTGGGTTATCTATCTATTTAGTGTTGTGTTTGGTGAAGAGCTTTTACAAGCATTTAGGAGTGGTGAACATTTAACGTTATAAATTTTAATGTTCGTTTGGAGTTTTTTTTTCTCAAAATATGATTCTTTTTTAAAAATTAAGTAAACCATGTGTTTCTTTTTAGATTGTGGTCTCAATCTATGCTTATTTTTAGATTGTGTTCTCAGTCTATAATTGTTTACTAAAAATAGATGCTCTATGTAGTAATCAAATTGATTAATTAACCCTTTTATCCGTTTTGTACGTTTTCATACGTCTTGTATGTTTTTTTTTCCGTTTTTATATGTTTCCGTACATTTTCTTTCGTTCTAATCTGTTTTCATTCGTTTTTCTCCGTTTTTGTACGATTTCATCCATTTTCATACGTTTTCGTATGTTTGTCTCCGTTTTTGAACATTCCTGTACGTTTTCGTCCGTTTTTCTACGCTGCGTACGTTTTCTTCCGTTTTCTTTCGTTTTTGTACGTTTTCATCCGTTCTTGTACAAAATGTCGTATCAAAAATCCTAAAAGTATACCTATCCCACAATCATCTATGAAATTAATGTTCTAAAGAAATATTTTATTACAATCAAGTAAGTTCATGATATAGCCGGGGCATCGCCCGGGTCTGCATGCCTCGTATCTTATTAAAACTCACGTTCATTAATTATCTGTGTTGAAATCACGTATATATTTATGAAAATGAAGAGTTTTATTTTAAAAGCATTGTTAATAAAGGGATGCTAACCAGGGACGGAGCCAGGGGTGTCCCGCGGGTGCCCGGGACACCTATTGATTTTTTTGATATATTGTTAATTTTTGAGAAAACCAATGATTTTTCTCAAATGTAACATAAATGCACCCGGTCCATCGAAATGTGTTTATTGTCTTAGCATTTTAATTCATTTTTTAACTCTATTATATTACGGCTAAAAAAAATTGTGCACCAGGTCATATTTGGTCCTGGCTCCGTCTCTGATGCTAACCATATTGTGACTTTGGTGTGATCCTTAAAGACATACTTATGGGTTCAATTTGTAGTCATTGCGAGAAAAAAAATTTATGAGCTATAAACGAAAAATGAAAAAAAAAGTTTAAGGTTTTGAGGATTAAACAATATCTAAAATATAGGGTATGTGTGCTAAAAATAGTTGTAGCAGTGAACGATAGCTGTATTTTTTATATATAAAAACCTTTGGTAACGTAATTGTAGTTATAATTATAATGTGTAAAACATCTCATAAATGCTCAAAGCTCTTAAATACTACTTATGGAGCGTTAGAAAAGAAGCATTCCAAAAAAATAAACAAAACTAATTGCTTGTTTGCCAAACGAACGAGTAAATTCCCAAAATATATTTGTGTTTCAAAATTTGGACAACAATATATGCTTATTTTAAGATTGTGTTCTCAGTCTATAATTGTTTACTAAAAATAGAAGCTCTATGTACTAAATGAATTGATTAATTAAACGTTTTATCCGTTTCCATACGTCTTGTATGCCTTTTTTACGTTTTATATGTTTCCGTACATTTTCTTTCGTTTTAATCCGTTTTTATTCATTTTTCTCTGTTTTTGTACGATTTCGTCTATTTTCATACGTTTTTGTGTGTTTCTCTCCGTTTTTGAACATTCTTGCACGTTTTCGTATGTTTTTCTATGTTGCGTACGTTTTCTTCCGTTTTGTACGTTTTTCTAAGTTTTTTTCATTTTCATTTGTTTTTGTACGTTTTCTTTTGTTGTCTTACGTTTCTTCAATCTCATACGTTTTTACCCGTTTTTCTTCGTTTTGAACGTTTATCTAAGTTTTCGTTCGTTTTTTACGTTTTTGTGCGTTTGTGTATGTTTTTTATATGTATGTGTATGTTTTTGAACGTTTTCATGCTATTTGTAAATTTTTTTTACGTTTTGTGCGTTTTTATATGTTTTTATACGTTTGTGTACCTTTTTGTACATTTTTATATATGTTTTGTACGTTTTTTTTTATGTTTTTGTATATTTTGTACGATGAAAACGTATGATAACGTTAAAAAACGTAAAAAAAAGCATAAAAACGAATGTAAATGTAAGAAAACGGACCAAAAATTAAGAAAACATATAGACTACCAAGAAAACCTACAAAAGGGTACAAAAACAGAGGAAAACGTACGAAGACGTATAAAATGTAAGAAAACGTATAAAAACGTATATAAAGTACAAAAACGTACGAAAATGTACAAAAGCGTTAGAAATAGATGAAAATGTATAATAACGGATGAAAACGTCGAAAAACGTATGAAAATGTACCAAAATGTATAAAACGTATTAAAAGTATTAACAAAAAAACCTTTTGACCCGCTAGACCCATTGGGTAACTCATCTATAATATTATAATATTAAGTGAGACCCAACTATAATATTAAAGAAGACACGTATAGACCCGCTGGAAGACCCAACTAAACCTTTGGTTATAAAGAATCTGGGAGGAAAAGGAAAAAAGAATAGTAATTTAGAAAGAATATTTGGAAGCAAGTTTTTTTAATTAAATGACAAACATATAATGGGTAATATACCTAAACAAGCATATTGTTGTCTAAATTTTGAAACTCAATCATATTTTGGGAATTGACTCGTTCGTTTGGCAAGCAATAATTAGTTTTGTCTATTTGTTTAGAATGCTCATTTTCTAACACTCCATGAAATACTCCTTTCGTCCCATTTTTATTGTTCATCTTTCCTTTTTGGGATGTCCCAATTTAATTGTCCACTACTAAAAATAGATAGGAAAGTTTGATCAAGTTTACTATATTACCCTTGGTTAAAATTATTATTACGAACTTTAAAGAAGACTTTAATTAATTAGCTAAGGGTAAAACTGTCATTCTGCCAAAAAGTAAGAAAGAGAAAGTTGTAATAAATGCACTTTTCTTAAACTGTGTGTTTTTTGTCGGGGGACAATAATTTTGGGAAGGAGGGAGTCGTATTTAAGAGCTTTAAGCATTTATGAGCTGTTTTACACATTCTAATTATAACTATAGCTACATTACCAAAGGTTTTTATAAAAAAATACAGCTATCGTTCACTGCTACAACTATTTTTACTACACATACCCTATATTTTAGATATTGTATAATCTTCAAAACCTTAAACATTTTTTTTCATTTTTCGTTTATAGCTCATAATTTTTTTCTCACAATGACAACTAATTGAACCCATTAGTATATCTTTAAGGATCACACCAAAACTATGATTTCGCAAGTATAACTATTTGCAGCTATATACACTGTCATTTTGAGGGAGTATTCGTCTACTAGATAATCTATAGCTAACTCAAGTCACATTATGGTTAGCATCAGGGACGAAGCCAGGACCAAATCTGGTGCACAAATTCTTTTTAGCCGTAATATAATAGAGTTAAAAAGTGAATTAAAACGATAAGACTATAAACACATTTTGATAGACCGGGTGCATTTATATTACACTTGAAAAAATTGTTGTTTTTCTCAAAAAATAACACTATATCAAAAAAATCAATAGGTGTCCCGGGCACCCGCAGGGCACCACTGGCTCCGTCCATGGTTAGCATTCCGTTTTAACAATATTTATAAAATAAAACTCTTCATTTTCATAAATATATACGTGATTTCAACACATATAATTAATGAACTTGAGTTTTAATAAGATACGAGACATACAGACCCGAGCGATGCCCCGGCTATATCATGAACTTACTTGATTGTAATAAAATATTTCCTTAGAGCATTAGTTTCATAGATGATAGTGGGATAGCTATACTTTTAGAAATTTTGATTTGGTTTTAGTTTTGGTTTTTTGTTTTTTGAGAATTCGTGTTTTACGAAGCTAAGCTTCAAATAGATTAATGATGATGTTTAACGTGAATCTTGATAAGGAACAATCTCTGTATGATTATATTAGCATTTGTCCACGAGATATTATTCTTGTATGCTTAGTTTTAGTTTTTAGTTAATGGTTAATATATATACATTTAAGATTTGATATAACATAAATAAACTTAAACATATTAAATTTATATATCGTGCATAATTATATAACTTCGGACCTAAAATATTAAAACATAACATTCCATAGTAAAAAGAAAATACATAAAAGGATATTAAAAAAACAAACTATCATTAATTCAAAGGTTAAACTTAGAAGAATTTTCAAATAAAATTGTTAAATGAAGATCATCATAGTTGATTGTAGTTGAAACAATTCATCTCTCTTTTGCCATACACTTCTTTCCACTGGCCAAATCGATGAATGCAAACACGATAATCTAATAACCATTTTCAAACACGATACAAAACACCCTTTAATTATATCCAACTTTAACCATTGATATCCTTAATTTGTAACTTTGTTATAGACTTAAAGTAACCAATGAATGAATTTATATAATTAAACTAATACATGTAATTGGTATGCTTTACATACATTGAATAGTAAATATGTACAATAAAAAATAAAAGAATTCCAATGAATCTATAAACAATAAATGTTGACGCCATGTGGCACGACTTCATGCTTCATCTTGTTTGAAGTTATATATAATGGTGGAATTTTAAACTCCATGGCTAAAGTTCGAACAAAATCCAATTCAAAGTTAAAAGTTCTTTACATTTTTCGTCATCTATTTCAACAAACGACCAATGAAAAGTTGATTAGTGATACAAATAAATTTAATGAGCAAGAGATATAACTGTTACCATTGGAAAGCTCATTCTTCTTGAACTATCTTTCTAGATTGTGCAAATAGAAAAATGAAATGCATGCAAATATATTTCCAAAAAAAGGCTAATTTTATAAAGTCACATTTTGGTAGATTCATACCTTGAGCTCGGTTGGTGTGGTCGGCTTAATAATCACATATGAGAAAGACAATTAAAGATTACACACAATGAGAAGAAGATTTTGATATTGACGTATCAACATCACACACAATTCACAACATAAATAAACCGAAAACATATCAAAGCATGCGATAACATTAAACATGTTTTTATCAAATATTTGCATACCTTTTAAATAAGAGATGTGTGGCGAGCCAATGAAAAGAAAGGAATGTGTTATTTATAGGCTCCTTCAATTATTGTTGATTTAATGGATCAATTATAGCATGGAAGAACTCA
>BQNB010180541.1:0-12668 GCA_026074375.1 Tanacetum coccineum
TGTAGTTCTTACTCGATGGATTGAGAAAATGGAGTCTGTGCAAGATATGAGTGGTTGTAGTATTGACCAAAAAGTGAAATACACTGGTGGTTCATTTGCGGGTAAGGCTTTAACGTGGTGGAACTCTCCTGCGTATACTGAAAGGTTTCATGAGTTGGCTAGGTTAGTTTCACATTTGGTGACT
The DNA here is from genome assembly GCA_026074375.1 of Tanacetum coccineum. Classification (NCBI taxonomy): domain Eukaryota; kingdom Viridiplantae; phylum Streptophyta; class Magnoliopsida; order Asterales; family Asteraceae; genus Tanacetum; species Tanacetum coccineum. The sequence goes on from BQNB010180541.1 coordinate 185, forward strand.
CCAGAAAGTAGGAAGATTGAGAGGTATGTGTATGACCTTGCTCCACGGATCTGTGGGATGGTGGCAGCAACGGAGCCAAAGACTATACAGAAGGCTGTGCAAATTTCTGGTGCACTGACCGATGAGGCTGTTAGGAATGGATCAATTAAGAAGGTTGAGAAGAGAGGAAATGTGGGGGATCCTAGAAAGGATAAGAATGGTAGGGATGATAATAAGAGGACTAGGACTGGAAATGATTTTGCTACTACCGCAAACCCTGTAAGAAGAGAGAATATAGGTGCTTGGCCAATGTACTACCTGCAACTCCTACCATGCACCCGGAGGGCGTTGTAGCACATGCTTCAATTGTAACCGCCTGGGTCATTTGGCAAAGGATTGTAGAGGCGTGTCAAGGAATGTGAATCCTGTCAATGCTAGAAACCCAACTGTTAGGGCATGTTATGAGTGTGGTAGTACCGACCATGTCAGGTCAGCTTGTCCTAGATTGAATAGGGTATAAGGACCGGAAGGAAATCGTCCAAACCAGGTTGCTGCTAATAACGGGGGTCAGGGTCGTGGAAACCAAGGGAACCAAGCTAGGGGTAGGGCATTCATGTTGGGAGCAGAGGAAGCTCGCCAGGATCCAAACATTGTGACTGGTACGTTTACTTTGAACAATCATTTTGCCACTACCTTATTTGACTCTGGTGCCGACTATAGTTTTGTTTCCACTACTTTTATACCTCTGTTAGGCATAGAGCCCAGCGAGTTAGGTTTCAGATATGAGATTGAGATAGCTAGCGGGCAGCTAGTAGAGATTGATAAGGTTTTTAAGGGTTGCAAACTAGAAATTGAGGGTCATGTCTTTGACATCGATTTAATACCTTTTGGGCATGAGAGTTTTGATGTGATTATAGGTATGGATTGTTTGTCTAATCTTAAGGTTGAAATAATTTGTCATAAGAAAGTAGTGAGGATACCACTACTGGATGGCAAGGTGCTTAGAGTACTAGGAGAGAAACCAGAAGAAAAGATGAGGTAACTAAAGAGTGTTAAGGCTAAAGAAAAGGAACAAGAAGAGATAGTAGTAGTGAGAGATTTTCCCGAGGTATTCCCGGATGGCCTATCTGGATTTCTGCCTGTTCAGGAAATTGAGTTTCGAATCAAGTTAATCCTTAGAGCAACGCCGGTAGTAAAGTCCCCTTATCGTTTGGCACCTTCTGAATTGGAGGAGTTGTCGGGACAACTCAAGGAACTCCAAGACAAAGGTTTCATTCGACCAAGTTCATCGCCTTGGGGAGCGCCGGTATTGTTCATTAAGAAAAAGGATGGTTCTTTTAGAATGTGCATTGACTATAGAGAATTGAAAAAGTTAACAGTTAAGAATAGTTATCCGTTTCCTAGGATTGATGATCTATTTGACCAACTACAAGGGTCACAACTTTTCTCAAAGATAGATCTTAGGTATGGATACCATTAGCTAAGAGTGCAAGAGGATGACATTCTAAATACTGCATTTAGAACTCGTTATGGACATTTCGAGTTCACAGTAATGCCCTTTGGTCTGACTAACGCACCAGCGGTATTCATGGATTTGATGAATAGAGTTTGTAGGACTTATCTTGATAAGTTTGTGATAGTGTTTATATACGATATCTTAATCTACTCTAAGACTCGGGAGGAGCATGTAGAACACTTAAGGTTAGTCTTGGAACTGCTCAAGAAGGAGAACTATATGCTAAGTTTTCTAAGTGTGAATTCTAGCTAAGAGAAGTGTAGTTTCTTGGACACATGATAAATGGCAATAGGATCCATGTAGACCCTAGCAATATTGAAGTTGTTAAGAATTGGAAAGCCCCTAGATTTCTGAATGAGGTTCGTTCGTTCTTAGGTTTGGCTGGATATTACCATAGGTTCATTGAGAACTTTTCTAAGATAGCTAAGTCTCTTACTATCTTGACTCAAAAGTGTAAGACTTTCGATTAGGATGAGGAACAGGAATTGGCATTTCAAACATTGAAGGATAAGTTGTGTAATGCTCCTGTTCTATCTCTCCCCGATGGACCAGAAGACTTTGTGGTATATTGTGATGCGTTCGGGATAGGACTAGGCTATGTATTAATGCAAAGAGGTAAGGTGATAGCCTATGCGTCTAGGCAGTTGAAAATTCATGAGAAAAATGATACGACCCATGATTTGGAGTTGGGTGCAGTCGTGTTTGCACTTAAGATTTGGAGACATTATTTGTATGGGACAAAGAGTGTCATATATACGGATCATAAGAGTCTTCAACATATCTTTAGTCAGAAAGAGTTGAATATGCGACAACGTCGCTGGATAGAATTGTTTAGTGATTATGACTATGAAATTCACTACCATCCTGGTAAGGCAAATGTGGTGGCTGATGCCCTAAGTAGGAAGGAAAGAGTAAAGCCTAAGAGAGTTAGAGCTATTAATATGATCCTTCAGTCGAGTATTAAGGATCGGATACTGACGGCTCATAAGGAGGTTGTGAATGAGTCTGTAGGATTGCAAAAAGGTTTGGATGAGATGATAGAACAGAGAAGTGATGGGACTTTGTACTACCTGGATCGAATATGGGTATCTTTGTAGGGTGATGTAAGAACCCTGATAATGGATGAAGCCCATAATTCAAAGTACTCTGTACACCCAGGAGCTGATAAGATGTATTACGATTTGAGAGATAGGTATTGGTGGCCTGGAATGAAAAAGGACATAGCTGAGTATGTTAGTAAGTGTTTGACTTGTTTAAAGGTTAAAGCTGAGCATCAAAGGCCATCTGGCTTGCTTTAGAAAATTGAGATCCCTGTATGGAAATGGGAAGGAATAGCTATGGATTTTATGACTAAGTTGCCTAGGACTAGTAGTGGGCATGACACAATCTAGGTTATTGTGGACCGATTGACTAAGTCTGTTCATTTTCTACCTATGCATGAGGATTATAAGATGGATAGATTGGCTAGATTGTATTTGAATGAGATAGTTGCTAGACATGGTGTGCCAATCTCGATCATATCAGATCGTGATAGCCGTTTAACATCAAGATATTGGCAGTCAATGCAAGAGACATTAGGAACTTGTTTAGACATGAGTACGGCTTATCACCCTCAGATCGATGATCAGAGTAAGCGTACTATTCAGACTTTGGAAGACATGCTTAGAGCGTATGTCCTGGACTTCGGAGGAAGTTGGGATGTTCATCTTCTGTTGGAGGCATTGTATGGTAGAAAGTGTTGTTCACTAATTATGTGGGCTGAGGTTGGAAAAGGTTAGTTGATAGGACCTGAGTTAATATAAGAGACTACTGAGAAGATCTTGCAGATTAAGGATAGACTTAAGGTTGCGCGTGATCGTCAGAAAAGTTATGCTGATAAGAGGAGGAAGCCTCTAGAGTTTAGTGTAGGTGACTATGTCTTGTTCAAAGTGTCGCCTTGGAAATGTGTAGTATGCTTTGGGAAGAAAGGGAAAATAACACCTAGATTTGTTAGACCTTTTGAGATTGTTAAGAAAGTAGGCCCCGTGGCCTATCGGTTAGATTTGCTTGAGGAATTGGATGGTGTTCATGACACGTTCCACGTGTCGAACCTTAGAACTGTTTGGATGGTCCAACACTGCAAGTGCCTTTGGATGAGATTCGAGTTGATGATGTTAGCCTTTATTATGTTAAGTCAAACAAGAATGTTAACGGTCTTATTGAGTCAAATTAGGTCTTGTAATGTAATAGGATAGTTGGGTATTAACGGGCTTGGATTGTAATCTAATATTGTCTATGTTTCGGGTTCAAAGCCCACGTTAAGCCAAGGCTGACCCATTTAGTAAGCCCATGTGCCAACTAGAAGGCTAAGGGTATAAAAGGAACTCTATCCACACATGGAGAGGGTGTTGGTTGGTCATTTGTGTGTGTGCTTTCACATGTGTAACCATCCACCACTCTTTCTCTCTCTAATCTAATCTTCTAAGTTTTCTCTTTTCTAGCTTATTGATGTAAAGTGATTATAATTTGGGATAACAATTGGTATCAAGAGCTTATTTAAAATAAGAGGAGAAAATGTGATTAAAATATGATATAGAAGAATGTGATCTTTAAGACTCTAAGTGCAACTCTTTCCATCATGTGTAGATAAAAATATGATATAGAAAAATGTGATCTTAAGACTCTAGTGCAACTCTTTCCTTCATGGCTAAACAATTTTGAATCTCAGAGCACATGTTGTAGGTGATTAAATTTAAAAATACACAAAGTCCACAAATAGTTTTTATGGTTCGATCTCTATACCCACAACCAACTAATCTTACGACGTCGATGAAGTCATAAAGTGGTTAAGGTTAGGTATAAGTCCTACGATCCAACCAGAACCGGAGGGATCTACCCAAGGACAATCCATAGTTAGAAATAGCAGTCCTTAGGTATGATTGGAGAAGAATAAGTATAAGGGAAAAATGCCGACTAAGATTGAGCTAACACTGGAACAATCACAACAAGTTGTTAGTAATGCCATATTGGTAAGCATTGAAGGGGTTGAAGAATGAAAAAGAAATGTATGGATAAAAGGTGAAAACAAAGCAGCCCTCCACACAACTTAGGCAGAAACCGGGTCAATACATAATCTATCAAAATTACAAAGATGATTGTTAATATTCAAGAAAGTCGTCATGGACCCAGTGATGCAATGCACAACCCTTCCCAGCCATTCAGGTTTCTCTTAAAAGAAACTTGTCTCATTTTTCACGGAGATACACACGTTATCTATTGATATCTCACTCCGAGATTGTTGATATTGAATAGGTGGAAGTATGCTCCAGCCTCCGATTACTAAAACCAAAGTGCACAAATCGAGTCTAGAGCCAAGAGAGATCAAATTGTAAATTTCATTAGGACACAATGTCAAAATACACTTGTTGAACACCATAAACTTCACAAGTCGTAACAAAGAGTCCTACGCATTATCCTTGAGATCTTGCTAGAACATCCGAGTGATCCTCAAGTATTCACAGTGAAGATGGAAATCCTGCTTGAGCCAACAGCAAACGCTCATGGTAGGGTTTACTTTCGTGATTCTATATGAATTAAACTTGTGTCAACTAGAAAGAAACGATGGTGCGATTCTATGTGAATTAAACTTGTTCCAGTAAAATGAATTGACGACTTAATCAGAAAGATAGTAACTATCTGACTCACTCTTATCGTGTTGTCTGCTTTGAGACGTTCCAGTAATGAGAACATGCAAGCATGGTGAATCTAATACATCTGTGTTGGAAGATCCTACGCTTTAAGCTAGAAATCCTATCAAGGAGGTTCTTCCAAATTGAACCTACCTGATCACAGGTCGAACCTTACGAAACCGGAGGTTAATGCAACCGAACTCAAGATGAATGACAAAGCCAAATTCATCTTTTATTGCTAACTGTCTTATTTCAGGATTAGACGACGGTGTTGCAGCCTCATTCCAGTAAAGTCGGATTCATAAACCACATGCTCATACTCAAGCTTTCAAAGTCAATCATTCAACAACAAGACCGTTGATTCTAAACTTCCTCATCAACAAAGATCCTTAAAGTCAAATAAAGAATCGTCAATTAGGGAAGATTGTTAGTCATATGATCATATAAGTCAAACAAGAATGTAACAAGTATGAGCATGTTGGTCAAGAGCGCAAGATGATTCAATATAAGGAAATGATGGAAGATCAAGATCTCAAGAACTCAAAGTCAAAAGATAAAGGCTCAAGATCAAGATCACAAAGCATGAATGAACAAAGCCATTACAAACAAGAAAAGACCAAGACAAGACCAAATAAGACGAAGGTCAAATGTCATATCTTCAACATTGGGGAAGATAAAGTCAAATCAAGATAACCTCCATCAAGAACGTCAACGTTGGGGGAGATCAAAGAAGACCTCAACATTGGGGGAGATTGTTAGCCTTCATTATGTTAAGTCAAACAAGAATGTTAACGGTCTTATTGAGTCAAATTAGGTCTTGTAATGTAATAAGCTAGTCGAGTATTAACAGGCTTGGATTGTAATCTAATATTGTCTATGTTTTGGGTTCAAAGCCCACGTTAAGCCAAGCCCGGCACATTTAGTAAGCCCATGTGCCAACTAGAAGGCTAAGGGTATAAAAGGGACCCTCTCCACATAAGGAGATGGTGTTGGTTGGTCATTTGTGTGTGTGCTTTCACATGTGTAACCATCCACCACTCTTTCTCTCTCTAATCTAATCTTCCAACTTTTCTCGTTTCTAGCTTATTGTTGTGAAGTGATTTTTATTTGGGATAACAAATGATAAGTTAAATTTTGTGGAAGAGCCTATGGAAATTTTAGAAAGAGAGTTTAAGAAGCTGAAGCGTAGTAGGATTGCCATCGTCAAGGTTCGGTGGAATTCGAAATGTGGTCCTGAATTCACGTGGGAACGTAAGGATCAGATGAAATTGAAGTACCCACATTTGTTTAGTGATGTTAGTAGCTGAATTTTGGGGTCAAAATTCTTTTAAAGGGGGGTAAAATTTAACCTTTACCCTTTTTGTGTTTTGAATATTTCATTTATGGTCTTTTGACTATTTGACGTTTGTCAGTTTATTCAGATTTTGTACCGTGTTGACGGTGCTGATTTTATGAGAATTGTGGTGACTTATGGTTTATTGTGGTTAATAATCCTTTTTGGAAGGTATTATTATGTTATTTGTATTCTGGGTGGTTTGACCCGTGAATTTTAAGAAATACCAAAAAATGAGTCCCGACACGTCCGTTAATGTCCAAATGAGTTTTGAAGGGTTTAAAGTGTAAATAGGCCGTGTAAATACTCTAGGTTAACGGAAAAGTATTTTTAAGGTGAATAAAAATGCTAATTAACTTTAGGGAAAATTTTACGACCAAGTTTTACGAGTATTTAAGTGATACTGACATGAAAAGAAAGACCCGACACCCCATTGGATGCCATAACCGGTCATGTAAGCTTAAAGGGACAAGGAGGCTTAATTTGAGCCAATATGTCCCAAGGTTGTAATTTGCTCTATCACTAGACATTGTGCCATCATTTCTTTTCATGTATTCAAAAATTTACAACACACACATAGGTGTCGTGTATGTTTTCGTCCGCCACCATCCACTACAAACCACTATAGATTTTCCAACTTTGATCAAGAACGTGATATTCTGGGTTGATACGAGTATTTGGGTATTCATTTAAACAACGTTTTAGTTGTCCGGTTCGTGCCAAAATCTACATTTTTGAAGATTTTCTTGTAAGTTTTCAAATTTAAATTTTGTTTGTCCTTTTGGGCTTATATTGATGCATAGATGTTAGTTGTACAAGTTGATCGTCGTAAAAATCGATTCTTGGAAACGAAACGGATAAAAAGGGGTGTTTGGCTTGCGTCGGATTCAAAAGGAAATAAAAGGGTTTTGTAGTTTTGATGTTGTGGTCGTGATGGTTGAATAACATATATCGCTAAATAGCTTATTTTGTATAATAGTAAGTATAGTTTATTTTTGGGCTTATTTCATGGCTTATTGTGAGCTTATGGCTCGCGGCTTATTCTGAAAATACACAAGGAAGTGTGTTTTGATTATTTATGTGGCATGGCGTATCTCGTGGACTATTTTTATTGCTTATGGTAGTAACCAAATGCGATACGTAGCTTATTAGCTTATTGTCAAGCTTAATATATGTATTGTGGAGTTTGTGGGCTCACGACCAATAAGCCCATTGAAGTCGTGGCTTAATGGGAGGGCTTATTGTGGTCCAGATTATTTCTTACTTATTAGTATGAGCTTATGTATATAAATGGACCTTGGTTTTGGACTTGGATCGTATTTTGAACTTATAAATATCTTAATGGACCCTTATTGGGATAAGCGACATTTAGTCGTTATAAGAGTTTTGACGGACTTTTTGAAAGTGAAATGTATTTACGAAGTGGTATTAAACGATATTTTGGAAAAAAAAGTTTTAGTAAACGTTAAAGATTGAGATTTTAGAATTTTGTCGAAAAAGTGTCGAAAGTTTAAAAAGTGTTTGAAATAAAGGTTAAAAACCTTGGAAAACTTTGTATGAACGTACGGGTCATGTCGAAATTTCGTAAAAAGTTTATACTTAGAAATTTTACATAAAAACATGATTTTTGATTTTAAATAATAAATTATTATTTAATTATTTTATTTATTTAATAAATTCACTAAAAGACGAAAAATATAATTTTTCTCAAAACTTCACAAATATGCTTATTATGAGTAAATGTTCCATTTTTAACCCTATTATGATTATTTTCACGATGACTAAGGTCACCGAATGGACTTATCGAGATATATTTATAATTATTAATTATAAATATTTACTTATATAACATATCTATTTTCTTTAAATAGTATAAGTATGTATTATTAAGTAATGGGATTGATATGATTGTTGGGATATGTCGTCAACCATCACACCACTAAATTGTCATGGGTAATCGTACAACGTGTCTAAACTCTATGCATCAAGCGTGAAGACTGTTTTGGAAATGAATGATTAAAATGGGACATTAACTAGACTAGGTCGTGTGCGGACGTCATTGTATTTGATTGTGTGATTGAGACTTGATTGCTAAAGACTTGCTTGAAGTGAGTTCTCGTAGCCCCATTTTTACTGTCTTTTCTGTTGGGGGAAAATGATACTCAAATGTGTTATGAAATGTTCTGAATTCAACTGTGCGAAATGTGGTTTTGTTTTTGGACAAGATATGTGCTTATGATTGCTATGTGAATATTATGTGTTGCATGATTGTTTGGATCGGAGGGGTACGCCTATCCTAGTATTTATTTGATTGTTTGGATCGGATGGGTACGTCTACCCAGTATTTGTATAGTTACAGGAGCAGATAGGTACGCCTACCCTGGTATGTGTGAGGTCCTGTCCTAATTCAATGCTCCAGCTGGTAGGCCCTTTAGGTGCGTAAGTGACATATGGTGATTGACTAGTGAGAATGCTAGGTTGTGTTACATGACTAGCGGGGATGCTAAGTCATGGGTTGTTTGCATATATATTCACTGTCATATTGCACTATTGTCCATTGTTTTGTAATATTGGCATAACTTTTGGGTTTAAGGTCAAACCTACGAGCTCACCAACATTATTGTTGACGTTTTCGAGTATCATTTTCAGGTGAAGTGAAAGAGGAATAAGTTGGTGATATGTGATAGCAGACTTAGAAGTATCTCGTATGGATTTTTCATGTGAAGTCTTGCTTATTCATTTTATTTGGTTTTAGTATTTGGAAGATTTTGGTTTAAGTTTGGGTTTGGACCCATGTGTGGGCTATTGGAATTTTAAGAGGTTATGGATTTGATTGTGATTTGGGACATCACTCGAGGTTGTTCGAGGTTGATGGTCTTCGTAACACTTGAAGTTTATGCATTGTAGTTTTCTCTATATTGTATCTTGTGTTATGATTGATCATTATGTTGCGCTCTCGAGTTTCCGCCATTGTCGGTGTGTAACACATTAATTGCCTGATACACATTACTCGCTTCTTCTATAAATTCTTTTCGATTAAGCATCACTCATCCGGATCATGCTATCTAAACATAACATTTTGGGTATTAAGCTCCTTTACTCAAAATTCAAACATTTTCTCACGAACTTTTATAAACCAAATGACAACCTTATTTTTATTTAAACTCCTCTCTTCCACTACCACTTCAATCCATTTCAAAAATCAAACCATCCCTTTTTTCCCTCTTACTCAAACCTACCGATCATCATCATCTATGGAAATTCTCTTGGAAATTTGAATCCTAGCCATGATAGTCATCATCATCTCGCTCCTAATGCTCCTCTACCCGATGTTCAAGTTTACGCTTGGAGATTTGTTCGTTGTTTTGGCTTTTTATATTACCATTGTATTTTCTATCCTTTGTATTGCGTTAAGCATTGAAATGAAGTATATGTAATGCATTTTCTTTCTCTTCGTGATTATCGTGTGCTCATTAATTTTTTTTCACCGTCATCACCCGCTAACACACCTAAAAATTAAACAAATGGCAAAAGAACAACACAAATAAAAATTGTTATATTTGTGTTCATCTCCCATTATTCTTATACAAAATAATAAAAAAATAATAATAATTTTTTTTTACAAAATTATGTTTCTTTCTCGTCTTTTGCCGGTTCCATCGGCTATAAAATCCGGTTCCCTCGTCAAGAAGGAACCGGCGGAACCGGCCATCTAAAAGGACAAATACATCAGGCTTCTTTTTTTTATCTCTTCACTGTTTTAATTTTTTGTTCTTATAACCACCATTGACGAATCTCTATGTCCAAAAAAAATTTCTAGGCAAAATCATCCTCTAAATTGTGCAATCAATTACATTTTAAGTATCATCCCTAATTCATCTCTTTGATTTAAACCTAGATTAGCTCCTTTTTTAATAAGGCTCGTCAATTCTAAAACCCTCATCATCGACGAATTTAACATAATCATCCATCTAAGATATCATTAGTTAGGAATTGCATCTTATTTTTCGTTAGAATATCGGTCCATGCATATAAACTCGATGTTGAATTTTTTTTTGAAAAATCAAAGGGAAGTAATTGATATGGTTTAACATTGTTAATACCCGTAAAAACTAGACATAAACTCAGAAATTTCCAAAGAGTATAAACATGGTTTTTTCTAGAACACCATCGCACTTGAATTTCAACATAACAAGTTTATTCGACTTATTCAATAAAAACGTTAATATAGACATATGAACCGGAACCATTCTTTTGATTTATTTTATTGAAATTATTTTCTTTAGGTTCGAAATGCCGAAATCCATTCACATCGACCACCACGATACCGCATACTACATTCCCAAATACCAAAAAACCCCGAGCCTAAGCAAGGACGAAAAGGGCATTTACACAAACCTTGAACGACGTTTCTTTCATGAAGGTCGTGTTGTCCACCCCTCATATCTAGATGACCAACCTAATCTTCGCCAACTTTCGCGGCAATCAAATTCGATTGTCTTCTAGATATCAACGAAAAAATTTGCCCCGTGTATGTCCTTTAATTTTATAAAAGCGTTCGACTCATTCAAAACTTGGACAAAACTATTTCCATTGCCTTTGTTATCAACAATGTTGAGATTTGTCTCCGACTCGAAGAATTTGCTCGAATTCTTCGTGTTTCTTGTGAGGGTGTATGCATGTTCACGGCCGAATGATCTATTGCATCTCTTTGTAATTGCACCGATCCACATTGAAACTACTTGCCTCCCATTGAAGATCCCAAAGTGGTGCGTGATGCCATTTTCTATGAAATACCCCCCGGTAAAACCCGTAAAGTCAAGAGCAAACATGCTGTTCTCGATCCCTATCAAATGGTGATTTTCAAAGTCAAGTTTGACTTTAAAAAAATGGGAAAATATTCTTAGCAAAAATGCCATTAGTCTCTTGGGAAACAAGGACAATCCCAATGCTTGTCTTGCGTACATGCTTTATTGTCTCACCATTCAATGTAGCTTATTACATTTCCAAAAGAATGGAGAGTGTAACCCAAATCGACGTGGTGGTGCTTCCCTATGGAATGCTCCTCGCTCGCCTCTATAGGCATTTTTACACCACCCATCCATATGCTATCTCGGACTCTCACCGAAGGCAAGACGCGTAGGATAATGGTTAATGGGAAAAGGCCTCACCCTCAAACTCATTCCGAATTATCTTTGTCACCCTCTCCCACTCAAAATCAAGAAGAAACTGATCCGGTGGACAATTACACCTTTGATATGATTGTCTACATGAACCAACTTCCACCCATTTTTGAAGGAGAATCTTCGGAATTCAAGCAAACCAAAGGGATGTTCAAATGCTTTAGTCACTTTCTACCCATGAAAAAGATACAGAATCATAGACACAAACGTCTTGATCATAGATCAACAAAAACAACCTTAGTTGGCGTTTCCGTAACAGTCAACTCCCAAACGTCCATAATATACATACTTTACAACATTAGTGGTGATATCGACCACTTTTTACAAGATATACATGGTTGGTTTATTTCGACCAACAAATAACAATACTCTACAGAATCACTTTTTTTTATTTTTCACTTTTTTGATTTTTTTCAACATATAAACTACGAATTTTGGTGCAATTTTACCATCTTCACGATCACAATGAATCTGGATAATTTATCCATACTTCGGATGTAAAAAATAATTTGTGAAAGTAGTAAAACACACTGAAAAATAAAAAATAAAAATACACACTACTTTCACATTCTAATTGCATTGTGCAATTTTCTCGACCTAACCATAGATAGAAAATTCACACACGTATCTAATTGCATTGTGCAATTTTTCCGACCTAACCATAGATAGAAAATTTTGCATTGCGACATAGAAAATACAATACTTTACACAAAAGCAACTAGCAACCGATTAAGGAATTAATCTAATAGGGTATGCTAAGGTGTAAAGGTGTAACGAAACAAATTTGGTGTAAGAAAAGAATGGA
>BQNB010180546.1:0-12668 GCA_026074375.1 Tanacetum coccineum
CCATGGTACGATTGTCGGCCATTGGAAACTCGGGTTCCTCAACAATAACCGGTGTTAATTGTTGTGGTCGACGATTTCGATTACGAGCTTGAGATCGAGTGCGCATCCACTAAAAATAGAGGAAAGAAATTAAAAAAAACAAAAATTTACACTAATTTTTTTTTTGGATTTTTGAAAAAAAAAATTCTTTTTTTTTTAACAATCTATTTTAAACGGATACACGGAAGACAACTTAAAACCAAATAATCAACTTACTTCACGGTAACTCTTAAAAATTACTTCTTAAGATGAGTCGTACCTCGTAAGTGACACAAATGGCAAGTTTTTTAATCTTTGGTTCGATTTGGGAACTTTTCAAGTTCACCGGAACTTATTTATGATAATACCTCATATGAAGGTATTATATGTTGGTGTTCGTTTACCAACTTTGCATATTTTATTTATTTTTAAAGGACAAATTTTTTATATTTTTGATTTGATTATGTTTTTATGATAATTATAATAAAAAGAAAAAGAAAATATTTTTTACTTTTTTTTTTTTGGATTTTTTAAAATATTTAACAAAAATGAAACTTTCGAGGACGAAAGGATCTTCAAACACAATCAACAAACGTAAAACGAAGGTATCTTGAACACAATTTCCCGGCAACGGCGCCAAAAACTGATTGTTAAGTTTTATATACTAATAAAATATACAATATAATATATTCAAATAGAGCAATTAAGAAAATTCTCTGTCCTTGGTGTGTTACTTTCATGTCCCGCGTGGCATTCCCTCTTGGGTTTCCACCAATGAGAATGCTTGAGTGACGTTTATCCCTGTCATGGTGTACTTGAACCCTTGAATTATCATTCTTGACCCTTAATTATAAAAAGCCCTTTGATTTGACCCCTAGGTAAATCGGTGAAGACGGTGAACAGTAAAAACGACTTGTCGCACGTTTTTACTTATAAGGGTGTTTGTTTGACCTAGGGGTTAAAAGGGGTAGAGGTTTGGGGCTTTGGCAAGATTAGTCCTTGTGTTTGGTTTATAAAAGAGTAAGGTATAAAAGGACTTTCGTAATTGACAGAAATGGTCCTTGTGGCTTTATAAAAGGGTATTGGGCTTATGATTTTGGGCTTATGGATCCGGGTATGGCCTATTTAGGTTTAGGGACCATTTGTGTGATTTTTAAAACTTGAGGGACTATTTGGGTAACATTTGGGTTTTTGTCTTCTAGTGGTTGACTTATGATTGACCCATAGTTGACTGAAGTTGACTTTCTTTGACTTTGGCTTTGAAATTTTTTATAAAAAGTTAACTAGAAAAAGAAAAAGATGAGAAATTTTTATAAAAATAAAAGCCCTAATTTTTACTTTTTAATTAAAGTTTAATTAAACTAATTAAAAACCTAAACCTAATTTAAAAATTAAAAACTAACTAAAAACTTAACTAAGGACTAACTATGCAAATCCTAAAAGGACTAACAGTGCAAACTAACTAACAGACGAAGGACTAACTGAGAAAACAATTAAAACTTAAAAATTACACTTTCTACCCTGAGGGCCCAACCCGATTACAAGCCAAGCCCATTAAGCACTAAAATTAAGTTGAGTTTTAAAAAGGGGCCCCCCTTAATATCAAAAACTTATAAGAGCAAAGTTGTAGATTAAGTTGGGGTGACTAACTTTAATAAAAGCACAATAAGCTTAAAACCACTGATAAGCTCAAAAAGAGCTTATCAATAAGCTGTTTACAGAAACAAAGGGTTTACCCTTGATTTAACTTAAACAGCTATAAAAAGCTTAAAATAAGCTCAAATTTGAAACCAAAAGAAGCTATGAAAAGCTAATGATGTACTTAATTTAATTATGAAAAGAAAATTGAGCTTAAATTACTAGAAAACAGCTGAAAATGAAGAACAAAGAGGCAAACTCAGAAAACAAGGCAAAAAAAACACAAAATCCATATAAGCTCAAATTCTCAATAAGCTGATTAAGACTTTAAGCTTTTGCAAACTAGAAAAACACCTTATATTCTACTTATTTAAATGAGAAAATCAAACATTATAAGCTAGAAATCAAATTTAAGAGATTACTTCCTATTACCTACTGTTTTTTTTTTTGGTTTTTTGGCTTTTTTAGAAACTTTTTAAAGCAAATTAAAGCTAACCTATTAACAGTGAAATGTAAAACATACGCTCACCCATAACAAAACAAAATAGAAAACTATAAAGATCTTTTACAAAATTTAGCACCTAAAACCAACAAATGACTTGTATAAAATTAAGCACACATTCAGACAGCACTAAACATATGAAAAGTGCTTCTGAAGCAATAGGTAGCAGCAACACCAAAAGTGCAGCCATCCTAAGAGTGAAACCACAACACTAAAAAACTTCTATTGAGTGATAAATGAACACACACAAACACAAAACCAGCATAAAACTCGGATCAAAGATTTTGACTAACTATAAAAGAAGGTAGAGGCTCCCCTGGATCTGGAACATTCTAAAAAAAACAATAAGCCATAACTTTTAAGATTTTAAACAATTGATCTTAACACTAATATCCTAGGAATTAATCATGAAATCAAGCTGTTTCAATTGAAATGAACAAGTCCAAATGACCTTTAGATGGTCAAACTATCTTAGACAAACACCCCTTAAGATCTTTGACAGATTAGTAAAAAGCATAAATGAAATCCTAGCCTAAAATCCTATGATACCAGATTAATTATAGCTTATAAAAAAATTTAACAATACATGATTTAACCACTATTTAAGCTAAATGAAAGATCTAAGATAATGCTAACTAATATTTTTGGTTATTTCCTGTTTTTTATGACTAGTTATTTAAAGAAATCTAAGTTTATCACTAGCTAGCTAAAAACAAATATATACTATAACTAAAAAACACAAAGATATGATATAAGCAAATTACTAATGCTGTATAAAATAAGCATATAAGCAATCTAATAAGCTAATAAGCAAATCTAAGCATAGAAAATTTAGTTCAAAAGGAAAATAAGGGAAACTTACTTAATCCTCTAGCTAAACAAGAGGACCCTAATGAAGGGCAGCTACAAGCTCTCATAGCTTATAAATAAGCTAGGAGTTAAGTCCTTGGAGATCCTTCCAATTTAGATCTCCCTTCCAAAAAGCTTTCCATTCTTATGCAAAGGTAAATAGGTATTTTAAAGCTGGTTTTAAGAGTTTAAGTAAGATTATCAACTATATTAAGCTCTATTTCAGCTTATAGACTAAAAGAGCTGAACAAGAGCTTATAGGAGCTTTATGAGTAATAGTAGCTTAAGACTTGAAAAGGAAAATGATAGCTTATGAAATTTAAAAGAGCTTAAGACAAGATAACACTAAATTTTATTGAATAAAACTTTATTACATTACTTTAAAAAGAAAGTTACAAAGGCTGAATTTGAAATTTCATTAAGCTAAAAACTACACTAGGTGAAAAAGCTATAAAAAAGATAATGAGAGATTCCTTGGGTGTGTGTGTTGAGAGGTCTTTATATAGCAGCTGAAGGAACCTTCTAGGCCAAGCTTGATGCCCACGCTCCTCTTGATCCTAGCCATCAAATCACCCAATCATTGGAATTACATTTTGAGCCGTTGGATCACTAAGTGACCTCACACGGATTGCCAAGCTGGCAATCCGTTAGAGGCTCACTTGTGCTTGTTTACTGAGTGTAATTAATGCAAATCCCACATCCTTGTGTGCTTTCTCCATAGCCACGTCATTTCCCTTGCTAAGTGAGCTAAAGAGGAGCTTGAATAGACTAATCTCTCCCTACCATCTTGTTTATGAGCTCATGAATTGACTTTCGTACCCTTTGATTTTAATTTGCCCCTTGATTTACCCTGGTAACTAGATGAAGACGATGAGTGAATAGTGCTAGTACTTTGGCGCCCATTTTTTTAACTGAATGGGTTAAATTCAGTTGTAACTTTGCCCTTTTGACACAAATAGCCCCACTCCTTTTTGTTTTCTCTCATACACAATTTATAGCTTAAATAAGGTTGAAAAATGGCAAGAAAATATTATTGGGTGTATTTATTCCCCTGTGGTTTATTAAAAGATAATGGACTAGGGATTTTGGGCTTATTATTTGGGCTTTGGGCTTTCTTAAAGGGTTTTGGTATCCGGGTAGGGTTTTTAGGGCTTTTAAGGCCCAATAAGGGTCCAAGGACTATTGTTGTAACTTTTGGGAAGTTGAGGGACTGAAATGGCAATTTAGGGATTTTGTCTTTTTATGGTTGACTTCTGTTGACCATGGTTTGACTTTCCTTTGACTGTTTGACTGAGGATTGACTTTTTCTTGGCTTTGCAACCGGCTTTTGTTCACTCTTCCGTTCTTGTGTCCGTGTTTGCCCATTTTTGACGGTTTTCTTTTGATTTATGATATATCCGTACCTATACACACAAAACACAAATACAAGCATAATTTTTCCATTTTTGGTCTGTTTTGGGTTTAATTGGACCATTTTATGTATTAACGAATATGTGTATTTTACACTTATCAGTGCAATATTAAATATGATCTCCTTTATGTTTTAACGATGACAAATAAACGTTCGTAAAACGTAAAATAACAAACGATAGCCAAAATACAAAAAAAGGGTTTGTAAAACTGGCGCGCTGGGCACGCGTCAACGCGTGGCCAGCGCACTACTTGCGAAGTCCGTTTTTATAGATTTTGCAATGTCGGCTATCCTCTTACCCGACACATGTGGAAACTTCAATAAAGGTAAGTATATGATATTTGAGCATTTGGGAACACTTTAAATGAGGTTTAGACTTAGAGAGGAGCACAAATGAATCCACTCATTTTTCAACAAACCGTTAACTCAATTCTTTTATCAAACGCCTCTAGCTAAGGCCAAAACTTCTTTCTAAACTGAGTATGAACATACTTTCAATATGCCATCAAACAAAAGTATTCATTTGACCTTAAACCGGATTTACATTGATCCTAAACACGTACCGGGTCTTACTCCTTTATTAGCCAAACTAAGTCAAAGGTCACTTTGCGTAAACACATCCTTTCCCGCTATGGGATATGCTTTACTTGAGATGCAAAGCACTTAGCTTATTTGTATCAAGATGATTAGCGATTAAATTCATTGTTGATAATCATGTGTTAAAGTCTAAATGACTAATTAAGTTTGTGGTATTTGGAAGTTGATTATGCTTTGGATTTTGTCACTTCTCACACATACAAAATGTTTTATAAACTCACACATTTCTCTAGGATTCCTCAATACCACACTTATATATCACTTCCTACTTCCACACTCCTTAATCATTTGTCAAACCCTTCTTACCCAACAAATGGTTATACACTCATTCCTATACAATCTAAACATTCTACATAAATCCCTAAATCATTCCATAATCATTTTTGCCCACTCTTTTATCTCTTATTGGCAATATCATTATCAACCCAAATCAATCCTTTGATTTTATACTTATCTTCATCATTCTACTTCTTCTTTACAAAACTTCCTAAGCCTATATCTTTCCTCACTTAAACATTCTCCAAATAATACCCACATGGGATAACTCACATTCCCTTACACCATTGTACCTTGTGTACTTGTTGTCTCCACACTCCACCACATATCTCCTATTCATCATCTTCCTCACATAATCAAATTTGAATTTCACATACGCACACACTCAAAGCTTCTCCTATACACTTCTCCTCCTTACTCACATACCTTCTAATGTTTAAAATTCAAATTACACACATGTATACTCTTCTATCCTAACCTTTGATCATGCCAACTCACCAATCTAACTTACCTCATCACTTGCTCATCTTGATCCTGCATGTGTAATTCAAATTTAATTTTGAATCTTAAACAAGAGGCTCCTTTCCATCACATCCAAGCCAACTCACATACAACTCATTCGCATCCTCTCTTCTAGTTCACACATGTGGAAATTTAATTTGAAATTCAAATTTCAAATTCTTCCCCATAACATCCACACTTCCTTACCAAGTTTATCATATTCTTGGAATATTCCCTACTACCCTAACTTACTTTTCAAACCATGGTTAGTTTCTAACTAGACCATTTACTTTTGAGGAATACCAAATATATCCTTGTCCGATAGTTCTTTTCTATCTCTTCGATATCGGATAAGCAACCCCTGAATCTCTTTTAAACGCTTTTATCAAAAGGATATTTGAGTTGGTTGACCTTGCGTGTAAGAATAATTGAAAGGTCATAGCGTGAAGTGCAATTGGGGGGTTTAACAAGTTCGGGTATTTACAACTCTAAAATCCTGAAGGAAACACTACGGGAATCTGGCGCGTTGCAGCGCGCCACTCGGGAAGTGTTTTTACCCTTTTGGGATTTCTGGCCTATAAACATTCATACCTCACCTCTTGCAAATATTCATTCCTCTCTTTTCTCTTCTCTTGTCTTCTAAGTCTAACACCTCTTGTTTTTTTAATCTTCTCTTCTATCATTCTATTGAAGAACACATCTCCGCAAGAGAGATACACAAGTACCTAATCCACACTTATGTGTTATAAGTCGAGGGTCTTCTTTCTTATACCCTTTCTTTTAGAATTGTGTCTTTAGGTTAGCTTAGGACTTGATTTGAACAATCAACTTTTTATTCAATTTGGTTGTAAAAGAAGTCTTGTATCTTAAAAATCAAGCCTAGATCATTGGGGATCTAGTTAGGATTTGGTAAGCTTCCACTTGGAAGTTCTTAGTGGTCCTAGTCAATCTAAGTTATCCTAGAGGTTAAGTTGAATCACGGGTTCTTATGGATGGATTCTGGGACGGAATACCGTAGGGAGTAGCGCTTCTTTGTGAGCGTCGATCTTAGTGCATATCTTTGGAGCTAGATTGTAATACGGCTTATAGTCCACCATAAGGATTACATAGAGTAATCGTATAGGTGTCGTGGATTCGCAACTGGACGTGCGGATGGTATAAACCCCTCATCCTAAACTAGTATATATCATGGTCTCTCTCTCTCTCTCTCTCTCACTCTCTCTCTCTCTATCTATCTATCAAATCGATCATCTACTTAATTTTCACTTTGCACAAGTGATCCATCACACCACTTGGTTATTTGTTACTTGAGGTTTTAGTAACTTCAAAGAAGTCAAGATAACCGTATTCACCCCCCTACGGTTCTACATATATCTTATTGAGTAGCCATGAGAAATGTGTGTTAGTGATTAAGGATCTTAAGACGATAAAGTGGTGATTTGTATTGTTGATTCGATGTTGTTTGTTATTTGTTTGTGTTTATGATTTGGTGAAAGAAGAACTCAAATGTTATTTAGCCAAATAATTGTAATCAAATTTCTCATTTCAATGTGACAATTAATTTCACCCATCGATGAACTATCAAAGTCTCGTCTCACCAAGCTTATCTATTTCGCTGAGAGCACAATCTATTTCGCTGAGTACAATCTATTTCGCCGTAGCACACTATATCTACAAACCAATGAATAATCTCGCCAAAATGAATCTATTTCTCCGTAGTACAAAAAGCTTATTTCGCCTAGACTACAAACGAGATTATTTCGCCGAGACCAAAAAAAGATTATTTTGCTGAGACTATTTTTCCAAACCAAGTTATTTCGGCATGTTAACAACAATCTATTTTGTTGTATGACAAAACTTATCTCGCCAAAAGAGGGTTTTCGAACACAAGTTATTTCGCCAAGGATAGTTTATTTTGCTAAAAAAAGCCAAAACACTTTAAAACACTTAAAAACATGATGTTGACATGTTTTGAATCCGTTCTTTTTTCACTTATCACTTCTATAACATGTGTATTACCTTAAAATGTAAACTTTTAAGTTATAACACGTTAAATGATCCAACAGAAAAGGTAAAAATACTAAGATTCAGAAACAAAAAATGATAATAATGGTCCATTAATCTATAAAGCTCAAAATTTTTGTGTAACCTTGTTTAAAAACATAAAATTCATCCTTAAATCCTAAGATATAAAGATAATCTTGCTAGAAGAAGGTGTTTTTACACACAAAAAAACACACGTTTTATCTATTTCGGAACATATATTTTAATGTACTATTAACAACACACATACTCATACTAAATCATCCTGTGTGCTAATGATACCAATATATAAGTCTACTTTAACTAAAACACAACACAAATAAGCTACTCTAATAAGCATAAAAATAAGCAATATAAAAGAAGAGAGATGTTTGTGATAAGTAAAAACTATTCCTCCATATGCAAATGAAAGAAAACCAGAGTATAAATGGGAGGAAGTTTATCTCTCACAAGCACCCTCTCCTTATGTGGAGATGGGTATTTATATCTAATCCCAAATGACGCCTAGGGTTGTGAAATGGGCCGGGTCTTGGGCTTTGCCCAAAACATATGCAATATTAGCTTAAAAGCCTAACATAATCACTCACTAGCCCTATTACATAGTAACGAAAGTTCGTAAACGTGGAATAATCAGCATTTCACAAATAAGCAATCCTAACACGTGATTTGCAAGTGCACCGGCTTTAGATACACCAAGCAGTTACCTCTAGATTTGCCATAAAAAAACAAGCCCTTATTTTCTCCCACACTTTTTCGTTACCTGGATAACAGGACTAGCACTGATATGAAAAATACATGTGTCAGTCTTTAACTGATATGCTTGAACTTAATAGGTTTGCTTTTCGGGATTCAATTATATCAAATACGTAGTCAATGTGTTGTTGTATAAACTATGTCTGAATAGTAAATTATATAAATCTTCATATCTTTTGTGCTCGATGTATTGATGCGGTTGTCGTAAAGGACTTCTACAAGAAGTTTTACAACTCCCTAGGCAGAGTACCTAACCGTTGTTGTAGTAGTATAGGCAAGACTCGGGGGTTGCTATCGATCTCTAGTGGGGGGAAAAAATAGGTTGGATAGGTTATGATCCAACGGTCTATACAGAATTCTAGGGTTGAGATAAGATTTAAATTAGTAATTTTATATTAATAAGACAGCAGTAAAATCATAAGTTTGAGAGGTTTGGTTGGTTTTAGCTACTAAAAACTAAATAAAAAACAAACTCCTAATGGTGATAACAATATATAAAAGATTGTATTCATTTAATCATGTATTACTCCCTGAGATTGCTTCTCCTAATTGTATGTTGCTTTGTCACACTTGTGATGATATTTATTTTAATTAATACTTAAGTCAATGAACAGATACACGAACACAGCCTTCTATTTAATATTTCCGTTGAGGCAAAACACAAATAAGGTAGTAAGAAGACTATACCTCTTGGCCCCAAGAGTAAATTAAAAATGCATTTTGAAATATATTAAAAGTGGATCAACCATATAATGGGCAAGGAAAAAAAGTTGGTTTTCTAAAGCCTAACATGCATATTCATCACAAGAAGTAACATCACTAAGATATGCATTCTAGGTTTCATGCAATCATAAATTAATACAATAAGGGGTTTAGCCAAGCATGTTAAAGATAAAGCAAGAATAATAAAGAATCAAATAACAAGACATATTGAATGATTAAGATAGTCTTACTTGATTAAAACATGAATTAAAGGAGGTACAATAGGGTTTTGAAGTCCTAAAATTGTCCTAATAAGCTGCCAAATGAACTAGGGTTCGTCCCCTTTTTTTACTCTAAAGTTACACACACAAAACCCTAATTCTGGGTCTATATTTATAAAGATATCGTTGTGAAGGCGTCGCGTTTTAATCGTGACGCCGTTGATATTCTCATTTAAGATACGTATCAAACAAATAACCCTATATATATATATATATATATATATATATATATAATACATATACTTAAGCAAAGTATCATACAAATTATTCTTAGTAAAGAATAATAAGTAATCAACACGGGTATCGTTCTCCTCCGTAGAAGAGGTGGAATGAAATCTACGTTCATGTTGTAAATCGAGCTTGATTGTCATTTAAGTTTTGGTTTTGGTTTCTAAATCTAATATCGCAAATTAAAGGTATATAAAGGCACGCTAATCTAAAAATAAAGACAATTAACAAATCGAAACGAAATTTAAAACGAAAAACAATTTAAACTCAAACTAATTAAATCAAATAAGACAAAATAAGACTCTAAAAATTCAAATTCCAAATTTCTT
Source organism: Tanacetum coccineum (assembly GCA_026074375.1). Lineage (NCBI taxonomy): Eukaryota > Viridiplantae > Streptophyta > Magnoliopsida > Asterales > Asteraceae > Tanacetum > Tanacetum coccineum. The sequence continues at coordinate 10,129 of BQNB010180546.1, forward strand.
AAACTAAAATGATAAAACTAAATTTTAAAAACAGAAAATATATTTTTTTTGTATTTTTATTATTTTTAAAACTAATTTTAAATCTTTTTAAACTAAAAATTCAATTAAAAATATTAAATGAAAACTTAAAATTCTGGAAAAATTATGAAAAATACTAGAATGAATAACAAAGGTTTAGAAACTAAAATGGAACTCAGAGCTTATTTTAATAAGCTGTGAATATAAAATAAGCAAAATAAGCAAAACTAAAATGACACGACCATGTAAGAGTGACTCAACAAATAAATAAAAGGAGTCAAAATGTTGTATGTTTGATTTCAGTTACTAACCTTAAATAGATAGTTGTCACATTATTCCCCCGTTAAAGGGAATTTCCTCTTGAAATTTTAGTTGCTCGTCTTAAGCCGTAGCGCTCGCGAACAGTTGCGGATACTTGCGCTTAATCTCGTCTTCTCGTTCCCAAGTATATTGATTTGAATAAAAATAATCCCTTTTACTATATAAATAAATAATATATATAAATATATATAATAAGAATTATCAAAATTATCAATCAATAATAAGAGATAAGAATTCCGTAAGGTTTTTTTAGAAGATATTCACTTTTATCCAAAGTAAAACCCTAAAAAAACTTTCTGGGTCGTTTCTTAACGAGGCGTGAATTTAAAAATCGAAGTTACGTTCGTGATCGCGTGTTTGAATGATCAATATTTGATTTGGATTCTATTGCTATAAATAAAATGCAAAAACAACTAAAAGCAAGCCTAAAATTAAAGCAGTTAAAGCTAAAACACTAAAAACGATAACGGGATTCAAATCCCGTTCTTTAAAAACCTAAATTCTACAAACTTAACCCTACAAATACAAATTTAATTTTTAACAGTCCTAAATGATAAAAGAAAATTTTAGAAAAAAGATTTATATTTTTTTGACTTTTATTTTATTTATTATGAATTTAAAACTGATATAATCTAAAAAATTAATTAAAAATACTAAACTAAATTGGAAAATTCTGAAAAGTACTTTATACTATGCTAATCCTATGAAAAATAAAACGGGACCAACAACTTTTCTTAATAAGCTGTTAATAAGCAAAAAAGGTCTTATAGCTAAAACTGGTCAAAAGGTCATAAATATTAAATGTGGCAAAGTAAAAATGAAAAAGACCCCAGGGCAGTTGGTTGTGTGGTGTGTGTGTAAGAACTAGGTTGAGGTTGTGGAGGTCTTGGGTTCGAGCCTTGCTCACCCTTGACTTCCCAATTTCCCTAGTTTTTTTTATTTTTGAAAATTTCTTTCTGAAAAAGCTTCTAATAAGCTTTTTAAGCAACTTTAACAAAAGGGCTTTTTCTAAAAACTTAGAATAAGCAGGAAATAGGCTTCTAAAAGTGACAGATAGCTAAAAAGGGCTAAAATGCTAAACTGTTTGGCCTTTTAAAGCTAAATAAGCTAAGGTTAAACAAATAAGCTAGAAACAGGCTTAAGTCTAATCCTAATAAGCACTAAGACTAAAAAATAAGCTAACAAATAAGCTGGGAAAGCTTTAAAAAACATTAAGACAGTTTTAACTTAAAAGAAAACTAAAAGCCTTAGACTACTTATGCTAATAAGCTTTAATAAGCTCAAACCTAAGCCAATTAAGCTAAAAGGGCCTAAAACTAACCTAATAAGCAGGACTAAACATAAATAAAGCAAATCCAATAAGCCAATAAGCTCAGGAAAGCAAATAAGCTTATTGGCCAAAACTTGTCAACCAAACAGCCTAAGGGGGCACTTTCTAGCTTATTTTTAAGCTAGTTAAGCTATCCTTATGGCTTAATGACTTATATGCAAGGTCAAATTTTCCTATAAGCTACACGAATCAGCATAGAAAAAACTAGTTTAGAACACATATACGCCAATTGAAAAAGCGGCCAAAACTGAAAAAGCTGTTTAAGCAGATTGACATAATTTTTGGAGTTTTCTTTTAAACAAGACAATTGAACTATTTGCCAGACTAAAAAAGCATAAACGAACCACTAAATAAGCACACACTCACAAAAATAGGTTCAAAATACAAAATAAGCCGAAACAGATCAAATATGGACTACAAGCTACTTATGCAAAAAAATTTTAATTATAAAATTAACATTAACTAAGCTAAATTTGTAATTGAAAAATGACTTTTTAAAACTCTAACAACTGAAAAATGCTTGACAGATTTTGTACCAATTGCACAATACACAAGCACACTTAAACCAGATCCTCTATAATACTGCAATTTAGACTCTAAAATGAAACATAAACAAAACTCAACACAACTTTTTGAACAAAAATCCAATAGAGCAGTTTTAACAAATTCCAAAACCACAGTTTTAAAGGATTTGTGCAGGACACCTTAAAACTTGAATTTACACTTTAAAAACTTTTAAAACTGATTAAAACAACTTAAATAAGCTTGTTGAAGTTAGCTAAATGACCCAAACAGTTTTACAACTCAATTTGACCCATTTTGGCTATTAACCCAAACACTCCTTTAAGTTTTCATTAACCATTTTTAAACT
>BQNB010180548.1:2626-12668 GCA_026074375.1 Tanacetum coccineum
AATGAGAAATAATTAAAAATCATTTACTTATTTTTTATTATTATTCTTATTTTTTTTTAAACGGCAAGTTAGTAATTCGAGCTCACAGTGGTATCCAATTGGGCAGTATGCAAGACTCAAACCTTCTCCTTAGGAGATAAACCACACTCATTGTTATAGCTCCTGAAGGAAAACCCTCACGAAGAGGCTCAGACTCGTGACCTCCCGTATGTGGTAATAACCTCCCCAATAACACTCTTGGTGGCCATCTGAACTAGCACAGACACTACAACAATAGCCCTTTTCCCTGGCGACTTGTCGGGGCTTTCCCCAGCGACATGTCGCTGGGGAAACTTATCCCCAGTGACATGTCGCTGGGGAATACTCGCTGGGGAAGCTTCGTGAGGGAATCTTTCCCCAGCGATAATCCCCAGCGACGAGGTGGGTCCCACTCATTTTTCAGTCAAAGATCAAGTGCCACGGTGGCACACTTTCCCCAGCGACATGTCGCTGGGGAAAACGTTTTTTAAAAAATTAAATAAACGCCTTCCCTAGCGACATGTCGCTGGGGAAAAGGTTTTTAAAAAATTTAATTTATTTAAATTTTTTAAAAACGTTTTCCCCAGCGACATGTCGCTGGGGAAACATTTTATTAAATATTTAATAAAACTTTTCTCTAGCGACATGTCGCTGGGGAAAACGTTTAAAAAAAATTAATATCAAGTTTCCCCAGCGACATGTCGCTGGGGAAACCTTTAAAAAAAATTAATATCAGGTTTCCCCAGCGACATGTCGCTGGGGAAAACTTTAAAAAAAAATTAATATCATGTTTCCCCAGCGACATGTCGCTGGGGAAAAGTCTGCATTTTTTTTTAAAATACAGCCTGCACAGCAGGCGTTTTCCAGATTTTTTCCGGAATTTTTCCGGAAAAAATCTCCGGAATTTTTCCGAAAAAAATCTACCAAAATACAAACCTGTATCAAAACCTGTATAGACTCATCACAACTTGTACCAAAACATAAATACAAAGTAAACGGATCAACACAATACAAATACATGACAACTTGTAGCAAAACGATATCACCTTAAAAACATATATATATTTTTTTGTTAAAATATACGGAATATCGGACCGAAACAAATCAAAAAACGTAGTTTAATTATTTTATATCAAATAATCTATTTTTTAAATATTAATTATTAAAAACTCTAGTTTTTTAATAAATATAGTTTTGATATATTAATAAAACTTTTAGTAAAAAATATAGTTGTGAGTTGTTTGTGATATATTAATAAAACTCTAAAAAAATTTAATAACACTTTCCACGGCGACATGTCGCCGGGGAAACCTCTTTTTTATTTTTGATATATTAATAAAACTTTATAATTTTTAATAATACTTTCCCCGGCGACATGTCGCCGGGAAAACCTCTTTTTAATGTTTGTTCACGTCACAACAAACGTAATTAACACTAATTGGCAATGGAAGCATTGAAGGAGTTTAGCAATGAAGCTTATGAGTGGTTGAATCAAATTCCTCCCCAACACTGGTCAAGATCAGATTTCTCAAGTATTAACTAAATGGATTTGTAGACTTAGTGACTTTTATTAAGACTCTAATGTGAATTCTTTGTCATCAGTGAGGGCCAAATCAGATGTGTTGTTGAATAATATGTGTGAAGTCTTTAATGGGAAGCTTGTTGCATGAAGAGATAGAACTATTATTGTCACTTTGGAGTTTGCTAGGGAATATCTAATGAAAAGGTACTATATTATGCTTATTCTTGTTACTAACTGTGATATTTACTTATTCTGTTACTTATTTTTCCATGTCAACAGGATTGTGAATGTGAACAAACTTATTGATAGATGTGATGGTCCACTAACACCTACTGCAACAAAGATTTTAAGATCAAACTCAAATGAAGCAAGGAAGTACACTGTTGATTATGCTGGGGATGACTTATATCAGGTTAGTGGTCCATGGAATGACCAGGTTGTGGTTAATGTTTTGGCTAGAACATGCACTTGTAGAAGATGAGAATTGACTGGTATACCTTGCAAACATGTTGTTGCAACAAATTGGGTTATGTCACTTAACAATGAAGCTAGTATACCTGAAGAATGGGTGCATCCATGCTATAGGTTAGACACTTGGAAGAAAGTGTATTCCTTTAAGATCAAACCCATTAGAGGTCGTATCCATTGGCCAAAGTGCAATGTTCCAACCACACTCTTGCCACCCAAACATCAACCACAAGTGGGGAGACCACCCAAAGAAAGGAAAAAATCAGCAGCTGAGAGGGATGTTTTGAAGATAGTAAAGAATGGTAAGCTGTCAAGAGAGCACAAGACTGTTACTTGTAACAAATGTAACACAAAGGGTCACAATTCAAGGAGTTGCACTGGTCCTAGAGAGCCTAAGTCTAATAAGAGAAAAGTTCCAAGTAAAGGGATGGATGATAATGTTGCTCCTGTGGGTTTTCAGGCAAACAAAAAGCCAAAGACTCAGGGTGTTGGATCTGCAAGTGGAAAACAACAAACAAAGGGAAGGCTCCAGCAGCTAGTGGTGGAGTACCAAAGAAGACAGGACCAAAGAAGAAAGTCATTAACTTAGGTTGAATGTGAACTTTGTTAACTTTATGTCTGTTGGTTCTGCACAATGTCTGTATTTTGGATGTTTACTTTATGTCTGTATGGTTTAAGACTATGTATGGTTATATGTTAAAAGACTATGAACTTTGGTCTGTTTTTATTTTTCTATCATGCTATCAGATGGAAATGTGCCACCAGTTTAACAGTTCAAAGGGCAAAATGATGACAGATAAAGATTTAGATCCAAAACTTGAACTTCATTTCATTAACAAAATTTATTGACCACTGCATCAATTGTGGTCAATTATAAGTTCAAGTAAATACTTAATAAGACAATACATGGAACAACTAAACATAAAACATCTTAAACATTACAAACTAAGCTTCATCCATCCACAAACTTCAAACCTTTTCCTTCCCTTTTCCTTTGTTACCAGCACCCCTCTTTCCTATTTTTTGCTCAATCATAGCCCATGTAGTCTTATTAGCAAGTCCAATGACAGCATTTGAAATGAAGGTAGGGCTTTTGGCAATATTTTTGGGAACATAGTTAACATCTGGACCTTTTGGCCTTTGAAACTGGAGGGACATGTCACTGTCTTCATCTTCCTCATCTGTTTCTGCAGGAAACTCATCAAAGGGACCTTCTTCTGGGAGCCAAGTATCCCAGTAAAGTGAATCAGCGACCCGGAGACACCCTATACTGCTTCCGGTTTTCTTGCTCTCGCGTGGTTTCGTCCCTTGGTGCATTTATATCATATATATATATGATTTTTAAGGGGTGAGTTTGCGCGAGTCACGACCCAAATGGAGGAATTGAAGCATTTGAAGATCCCTCAATTCCCTTTTCAATACCCCCACCACTGAGAGCATCACTTGAGTCACTTAACTCAATTACTTCAACTTTTTTGACATGTTGATGATCACACAGTTTGGTTTTAGGGTTTTTAAGGATAAATGGTTATGAATTGGTGGTGTGAAGGGTGCTGGTTTTTATAAGGGAAACTAGGCGGTTGAGCAATTACTCACAGTAAATGAAGTAATTCACAAAGTCAACTACATTCACTTCCCTAACATTTACTCCACTTTCACCTATACATTCAACTCAACTACATTCACAGTAAATGAAAAAATGCACTATCTCACAAAGTTACAAAAAAAATTAAGAAAAGAGACGGATTCATATAACAACTTGTCCCAAATTACAACCGATTCATATACAACTTTTCCCAAAACACATCTAACTTAACCCACACACAATACAACTTGTCACTATTTAAACAGTACATAAACAAGAAAGAAAACCCATGAAACAATAAGATACTTCTTCATTCTTGATCTTGCTTGTTCAACTTCTTGGATTAGTCGTTGATGGTTGTTAATAGACCTTAATAAACCAGGGATGATCATCACTGAACGATGACACATTGGGGGGTCTACCCAATCAACCCATCTGTTACACTCTGGTAGGGGACAACCATAAAACCTTCGACCTGGGTTTTGATTGGTCCATGATGTCTTGATGACTGCTAAAGCTCCACAAATACATCTTGCCGCCATAAAACCTAACTGTGAGTGTTGGTGGAAGTGGTGAGTGTTTTAATTAGGTTAGAAGATGTTAAATAGAGGTGGTAGAGGGGGGAAAAGGGGGAAAAGAGTTAAGAAAATAGGCGGGAAAAAAATGTGGGTGGGAAAGGTCGATAATACCCCTGGCGTTAATAACCTTAACGGGCGTTTGTTGGTCAACGAAAACCACAAGGACCACTGGTGTAGTTTACTCTTTAATAAATGGTATCAGTGGGTGGGAAAAGACGATATTACCCTTGTCGTTAATAAACTTAACTAGCGTTTATGGACCCCCAAGAAATGAGGGACCAGCCACGCCTAACGTTTGCCACTTAAGGTCCAACGGTGCAATTAGTTTGGTCAAGGGACTACCGGTGTTGGTCAACGCAAACCACAAGGACCACTGGTGTAGTTTACTCTTACAGGAATTAATGCGGCATGATTTGAATCAGGATATAATGATATGTTGCATAAGCTACCATAAGATAATAATCAAATTGTTCGAGTTTAAACTTTAAATAGTACAAATCAGATAATCAATTTCTTCACCGACTCAATAACGACGTAGATGGTTGTCTTTTATTCTCTCGTTTCCCGTTAGTTAAATGGCTTCTTCAAGCATTCCTCTTCGAATAATAATAAGAAAAACAAATATATATTTAAAAAAGGGAGGTGATTTGTACACAAGCTACACCAATAAATTGAAAAATGGTAGAAAAGGGAACCGAATTGAAGAGCCGCAAATGAACGATAACCACCCGATTTAATAAGCTAAAGAAAATAATCAAATTCTTTCTAGCTTACTAAATTCTTAAGCTCCACGCCTCATGAGTTGACCGGTACCAAAAGCAACAAAAACATAACACAAACTGTTAACACAGTATAAGAGTTAATATCAAATTTGCAATTTTCACCAATCAGTTAACATGAAACACTCGGCCCAACAGAATTAAACGCAAGCCCAATTCGATTCTATACTAAAACGAGGCCCAAGATAATTTAATTAAACACAGGTCCAAATTCAATTCTTTAAACCAAATGTGGCCCAAGACGTGAGTTTCTCAAACCAAATGAAGGCCCAGATGTAAGGATTATTATTTCAAGCTTAAAATTAGTAACTCCAATAAGCAAAACAAGCAAATCTCAATAAGCTGAGACCTAATCACTCAATAAGCTGAAAAAAATCAAGAATAACCATACAACACACGAAATGCTTATTCGGATAAACACTAAGATCGGGATTAAGCTAGATAAGAAAGAAATCGAATAAGCTAAAGCAAGTATTCTAAAAACTTAACTAAATAACAAGAAACACAATTTTTATCAAATAAGCACACTCCAAACTAATAAGCTATAGTAATAAAACTACGCTAGAAACAAACTTACAAGTAAAACTAAAAAGAGAATAAGCTAAACATAAGAAATAAGCTCAAATAAGCACGAATCAATGAGAATTTAAAAATCTAAACAAGATCTAAATCAAAACTGAGCAATAAGCTAACATAAAATGATATAAGCACTAAATAAGCAATGAAATCAGAGAATAGAACTTAAACGAAGCACTTAAACGATTTAGATAATGATTCAAACAAGCAAATAAGCTATGGAACTTATCTAAACAATATGAGCTCAAATGAAGTGCAATAAGCTACTTAGAAGCTTTAACACGAAAATAAGCTAAATCCGAGCTTATTATAGCTTATTACACATGAAAATCTAAAATCTTAAGAGATGAGATCAAATAAGCTTATAGAAGCTTATAGGAATATATATGAGAAGATTTTATGGAATTTCGATAAGGGAATTTAAGCTAAACAAAAAGATATTAAACGAATAGCTTATTTATATGTTAAGCTCTTCGAGAATGATTAAGAAAATAAGCTTACACAAATTTTCATTTCTCAAATAATAAGCACTTACAATATTCGAATAAGTTGATAACAGCTTTTACAATAAGCTCAAAGAAACACAATAAGCTAAAACATTGAAAAATAAGCTACACTACAACTAGAGAAAAGCTTAAAAACTAAATTCCTAACTGAGAAAAATTAAGGGAGCAAAGATGGTGTTTTATGGGGGGGGGGGAAAGGGGTTTGATGTTGGTGTAATTTCTTGCCATTGGCTCCTAATTATTGCACACGGATTTACGAGTGAATTGAGCCACTTAGTATGGTTGCCACGTACATCTTAACTGGTTTCATTCGTACGCATCCATTTCTTCCGTTGGATCCTTTTGCATTTGAATTGAAAGAATGAATTTGAGAGTATAACTTTCCCCTCCACGTGGCCATTTACCATTTGCCAATTTCATTTGAGTGCGCCATCACGTGGGCTCGAAGGAATTATTTTCCATGCACATGACCATGACGTCATGTCCATTATACATATCAGATTTATTTTTCATTTTGGACTTTTTGTTGAGCTTTTGCTTGTTTGGGTTGGCCTGGCCCATTAAGTGGGTTACGGGCTGGCCCAATAAGATCCGGGGGCACCGTTGTACTCGTAATCTCGCGCTCTTTCCAATGGCATGCTCAGGGACTTTTCACGACTTCATCTTGATCTTGAATATTAAGCACTCTTGATTGAAACGAACCCGAAAATACCCGTTTTTGCACCGTTTTCAATCCGTTTTACCTGCAAGACATAAAAATACCAAACAAACATATTTGCAATATAATTAAGCATATTTTAGTATTTTTAGTCCGATTAATAGTGTTTAACGGGTTTATAAAGGATGTGTGTTTTAGCACACATCATACATAAGGTATGTTTGGCGCGTAGCGGTGTGGAGCTTTTTGGGGCGGTGAGCGGTGAAAAATGAGCATTTTGATTTTTAGTGCTTGTTTGGCAAAAAGAGCAGTGAGCATTTTGATTTTTATTAGTCGTTTGGCAAAGGAGAAGTGGACGGTGCTATATTTTAGGAAAACTAGTTTTCCAATGCTTATTTAAGAAGCATTGACAAAGGAGCGGTGAGCTGTGACAACTACTACTCACGGCTACCGCTCACAGCCACTGCTCACAGCTATTGCTCCATCTACTACTCACAGCTACCGCTCTTTTTAACAAACATACCCATAGCGTGTTTTCAATTTTTCATTGACTATACTATTATATTTGTCTAGTTTGCTATTTTTAGATGTCATGTGTACATATTAAACATAGTTTTCCAGGTAGTAATAAAGATAAATGTAATCGCATTCGAGTGGATCTTGGTAACAATCTATTCTTAAGTTATATCTTAGGGATGCATTATTTAAATACTTGAAACTTTATTCTGCAACCTTAGAAAAAACCCCTTTGTTGTGCAGACTTGGAGTGCAACAGTAGACTTTGTTCTTGGACGGATAGAGGCAAAGGCTCATGTCGATGAAGAAATATGTAGCAGCAGAAAAGAATTTTGGCAAAACACTTATTGATAGGAGCGGAGATTGTTGGTTTTATCTTAGGCTTCATTTACATATATTTTGCTTGGCGACTTTTGTCAACAATTAAGTTATTCATCACATCCATTCGAACATACATAACACACATAACCAAACCGCCGCCCGCCAAACATTCCGCAACGAAGCGCGGGCAGGCAAACTCATTACTAATCATACCACACATTCCTTTTAATGGCAGACAACACTCAAGAGCACTCAAGATGTTGAAAATTATTACTAATTGGCAGACAACACTCAAAAGCACTCAAGTTGTTAAACGGTAAGTGTGAAAAAAAATATAAAATTTGACAAGTCAAAAATATTAAACTAACAAAAAAATACGAAACGAAAACTGATAAAAAACTGTGTTGACAAGGAAGTCGGAGGGTATTGCTTATAGATAGTGAGCCATGACGATATTAATAACACAACCTTTACTTATTATAGAAATATTTGGCAACATCAACACCATACAAGAAGCTTTAGAAAATAGGAAACCACCATACAAGAAGCTTTAAGATAGTTCGATAGTAATGTTCTAGACAAAACGACTAAGATACTCGTCAACTGTAGTGTACTTAACATCGGGATAGAGCTCAGAAGCTTCAACCCCAAACGATGGTTTGATCTCAAAGTTTGTTTGATCTCCCTTAACAAAGATCGAGTGAGAGATTGATAGCACCACATTAAGCGGCACCGGTGATTCTGCAGGATAATGTATACATGGTTAAATTAGGCATTTGTAGATTAATAAAAGGAAAAAAATTATAAATTTGGTAGCGGAACAAATTTAGTATACCTTCAATGTTCTTCACAACTTGTTCCTCGGGCAGATAAACCTTTTCCAAGGTTTTGCCGATCTTTTTCTCCCATAATGCCACCAATTCGTTGAATGAGTAAATGTTATGAGGAGGCTTGATGTAAACAATTTTGTTGAGGGTTCTTGGGTCATCCACAGTTTTAATGGTGTATGTTCCAATGTCATGTTCGTCGTTGAAAACAACTGAAAAAGATTTAGATGATTAGAAATAGTACATCCAGCAAGATGGGTGAGTTCGATAACACGTTAGGGTCGGAATGAGTTTCGGTTGAAAACAATTTAGGAGATTTCTGTCTTATGTGCTTAAGACCTTTTCAAGTTCAAGACAGCTTATTCTTAAACCAGTTGACATGTCCCCATTTTAGCTAGATATTTATTGACCCGTTTGAAACCACAACCCAAAATGACCCATTCATAAGTCAGTGAGTTAACGTTGCAAACAGAAAATACAAATATGGGTTATACCTTTTGCGTTTCCATCTCCTAAAATAATAGCCTTATCCCTCGGGGGAGCACTGCCTGATGGCTGAGCCAAGGTTGGAAGGAAATAACCAGCAAAACAATTGGAAGATACATATGTATGAGGGATTCCTTCAGCCTCAACGGCACGACGAATCTGAGCCTTGATTGCAAAAGCTGTTTTGGCTGGCTCCACGGCATTAGTACGATCCACATCATTTCCAAACTCGGATGGATAGAATTTCTTAATATTATTGGTACATATCAACAAGATAATAGTCAGAAATGGTAGCTACATTGATTATAGAAGATAGCTACTTAATATTTCTCTAAAACGGGAATAATTTCCAAGAAGGCTAACTAAACATAAAAAATAGTGGCATTTTATAAAAGTTTGTCGTTAAAGTAAAAAATAAAACATTAACTTCTCAATTCGTCAAGTTCTGATTTTCTCACTTCTGTTGATGAGCCAGAAAGTTATTCACCAACGACAGATTTGGTATATTAGGTACTCCGTAACTTTCTTGGCAATTTCGCTAAAACAATAACTACCTACTAAAACAACAATCAAAATAAAACAAGCGATTTAACTTTATGTAATTTTTTTTACTATGTAAAGTAATTATCAATACCTTGATATTACCGGCTTCTTTGATGGCAGCAATGATTTTACCTTGATCGCCAAGTTGCATGTGACCTACCGTCGAGATCACAACATCTACCTGTTTAAATGCCTTCACTAAACTCTCGTGATCATACAAATCACCCTGCCAAAAACCCGATCACACGTTAATACCAAAGCTACCAACGATTATAAACAAACAGCTTTAATTAAATCAATCTATCTCAATTTGCATCAAACTACAACCATATTTCACCTTTTTGTCATTGTATGCAACTATGTAACGGATTTTTTGTTTTTTGTTATCATTTACTGACCTCTTAATTTTTTTTAACAATTAACTGATTGCGTAATTTGGTCACCGCAGTTGATCTGTTAGGAACAATTTATAAAAGCTAAAAGAAATTGTTAAACTTAGCCCTAAGAGCCAGGGCGGAGCCAGAAAGTTTTGCTCGAGAGGCACACTTTGATAATTTTTAGAAACTACATTTTTAAGAGGCAAACTTAAAAAAAACCAGATATTTTAGAAGTTTTACGCTACAATTTTTTCGCTAGGGGCCGGTGACTTACAATGATCA
>BQNB010180549.1:0-12668 GCA_026074375.1 Tanacetum coccineum
AATCATTCCCAAAACCCATGATCCCCGTATGATGTATCCAATTACACGAAAGCTTGAATCATGGAACCAAAAACCATTCTTATGGTTTTACCGAATTAGCTATATCGAATTAGGGTTTTTGTGAAACCCCTTGTTTCACCGAATTTGATAAATTATTGAAAAAGAAAAACGAATTCTATGTGAAGAAAACCCTTAATTGTAACAATGATTTATAAATTGTATTGCATACCAATTAAGGTAGAGAGGATAATTTTAAACCTTGTTATACCAATTAAACTTCAAAACCCTAGAAAACTTTTACCACAAATCGATTTCTTGAAAATTAGGGTTATAGGGTTTCTTCAAAAACCTTGTAGATACTAGATCGAGAGCCATGAGGCTCTGATACCAATTGTGGAGATCTTTTAAGCCCATCTAGGATATGTTTTACAGATAATATAAATATGCACAGCGGAATAATAAGAACAGTATATTATCAAACAAGGTTTTATTATCATACGTTTCCATCTTGCCCCAAATCTATACTTTGAGACTACTAACTAACTATTAACTAAATAACTATTAACTAACTAACTACTGTGTACACACACACACGTTTACGAGACTCTCATTGGGAGAGCTCTATATATCTGGATGCATTTTTCTAAATGCCTTGACCTCCTTTTATAGGATAAGGAGTCATAGGCTTACAAGGAAACTAATTAATATATTAATGAGAGAATCAATAAATTATTCAACATTATCTTCTCATTAATGTTCATTCTTATCTTATTTTCACCAAATCTTTATTTTCTTCTACATCTTGTAGATCTTCATGATGACAATTTTGGTCCTTCTTGTTTCCATCTTGTTTCATTCTTTTATTCACTTTGTCTCATCAAATCAAGAATCCCAACAATCTTCCCCTATTTGATGATGACAAAATAAACAAAGTCTCGTACGAACTTCATCATAAAGCCAAAGCTTCCCTTGAAGTTGGGATGTAATCATCTCCCTGAATGAAACAAAATCTTCAACACATGTTGAGAATCGTTTAAGCTCAGGTTGTTTAGACCTTATCTAGGATAAATTAATAATAAAGGCGGAATATTCAAACATTGAATCATTGTTATTAATACAAGGTTTTTCATCATCATCTCTAACTATAATGACTACTACAAGCCCCAATCTTACCTGATCAATGGTAAGACGGTTACATCAACAGGATCAAACTAATGATCTTGGGGCTACACCACACATGCTAGCATCTACATCTTTCTGTGGGACGTGTAAACCCACATACACACGTTTTACACCTTTGGTGCACACACACACTTTTTGTCACGCATAAAACAATACGTCTATGTCTCTTTATATAGAGAGAACATTAGACTTTTACAAAGGAAATCATAATTAAATTAGGAAACATCTTTAATAGAGTTAATAGCATTAATCAACATTAATGCTATTATTAGGAAACATCTTTAATAGCATTAATGGCATTAATCAACATTAATGCTATTAAGTCTTCCTAATCAACAATTCAATCAACATTAATAGTATTAATCTCCAAGTTGTAACTTATCTTCAATCAGCATTAACTTGGTCTTTATCTTTTTAAGCAAGTCTTCAATGTTGATCTTGTTTCCTTCTTTATCATATCTTGTAGAATCATTCATCTTTTGTAGAATTCCATAATGCTTAATTAGTCCCTCTTGTTTCATTCTTTTATTCTTTTATCTCATCAAATCTATAATTCTCAACAATCTTCCCCTATTTGATGATGACAAAACAAACAAAGTCGTGTACGAACTTCATCATAAAGCCAAAGCTTCCCCTGAAGTTGAGATGTAATCATCTCCTTGAATGAAACAAAACTTCCTTTGTAAATTGCATCCCCATAACTTAAGATCTTCCCCTTAAGTTATCAATCTCCATGTCATGCCACCACACATAATAAGCTGCAAATCATATAACTTTGTACCTTCTTCTTCCCCTTTTTGTCATTATCTAATAGGGATCTTGTGAAAATATGCAACTTGAATCATAACAGCTTTTTCTCAAGTGGTGCATGAATATATCCTGATGGTTAAACATTTTGTCAATTAAGCTTCCCCTGAAACCAATGTATTAACCATCCCTTGAATCTCGAACTATGTAGGCCTTTTGTAATGATCACTGATGAAGAAAACTAAGTATAACGAACTTGATGTAGAAGTAGAATAACCCAAACTTGTGTCTTATGTCTTGCACTAAAATATGATAAAGAACTCATAATCTTCTTCTTCGTTTTATGCTCTGATACCAATTGTGGAACCTGATTATTGGCTCCTTAGATCGTTATTAAGACTCATCTAGGATATAAACATCAAAGATAAACATTTGCACAGCGGAATAATAATAAGAACAATGATGTTATTAAACAAGGTTTTTTTCATTGAACGTTTCCCTATTACCCCAACTATAACTTGGGGCTACACCAACTACTATGGTGTACTAACTAACTAACTAACTAACTTTGTGTACACACACACACCTTTACTATTCGACTCTCATCAGTCGATGTTTCTATGGATGGATGAAAAACCTATGTCTATGATCTCTTTATATAATAGAGACCATAAGACGTTACAAAGGAATTCTAATAAAACACATTAATGACATTAATTATCATTAATATGATGAGATTGACCAATCACTTTTGTAACATATCATCACACGTTTAAGTTACATCTTGTAACTTCCCAATCATTAATTTGTAGTCAAACTCCATCTTTTGTAGAATTACATAGTTGCCAGATTTAGTCCTCTTGTTTCATTCTTTTATTTATTTTGTCTCATCAAATCAAGAATCCCAACAATCTTCCCCTATTTGATGATGACAAAACAAACAAAGTCGTGTACGAACTTCATCATAAAGCCAAAGCTTCCCCTGAAGTTGAGATGTAATCATCTCCCTGAATGAAACAAAATCTTCCTTTGTAGATAGCTTCCCCTTAACTTATGATCATGCCACCACACATAATAAGTTGCAAATCAATAAACCTGTAATCTTCTTCCCCTTTTTGTAATCATCTAATAGGGGTCTTCTGTAGAAATGCAACTTGGATCATAAAACAACTACAAATCATATTACCACCTACCAATTCCCATCCATTCCTATGACTCAAATGTACCCTCCATGAAGCATAATACGGAAAATGACTCAGAGCAGTATAAACACAAACTAGCAGTAAAATCAATGACTAGCATAGTTAACTAAACACATCCCCTCAAGTGGTGCATTAATGGTAAAACATTATAATCAATAAGCTTCACCTTGAAACCCATATGGTTTTACCATCTCTTGAATCCTAACTCTGTATGCTCCATGTATGGTCACTGATGAAAAAATCGAATATAACGAATATGATGAAGAAGTAAATCTCCCAAACTTTGTCTTATGTCTGCACTGATCCATGTTTACGACGAACTCATACAAGGACCAAATAATAAGAGATCACAAACTCTTAACAAAATCCTCAACTATATAGAAGCACTGAGCACTACATGTAACTCCTTAAAGTGATACAAATGTAGCATAAGCCCATAATTAGATTTCACAAAACCTTGCTAGATTTTTTGACAAGTCTTCATCACATCAATTAAGTACGAACAATTTACCTCATGCAAAAGGTATGATAAAGAACACTCATCTGTGAAAACTCAATTTACAATATCATAATAATGATAATCAATCGTCTTCGTAATCACCTCTTCAGATAACTCAAAAAGACAGCCTTTTAACATTATAAAACATTAAAAAATTCACTCTGTTAACTTCCCCTTAAACGAAGCATTCGAGATCCAAATCCACAAGAAAAAAACCAGAAATCATAGTATGTACCCATATCTAATAAAGGCAAGCAGTACTGATTCATAAGATATCAGATAACACAAGCGGTACTTCATACACAACAACGTACTTTTGATCTTTTCACGGTACTTTGATCTTTCAGCGGCATACTTTAATATAGAGATAAGTACCTTGAATAAATGAATGAAAGTAACTTGTCGAACAGTACCTCGAGCAGTACCGTCATTTTTCATAGAGGATCATGTTACCCAAACAGTAACCATATATCCAATCATAACATGCTCTATCTAAGTGCAATCAATCCATATAGATGAACAAAGAAAACAAAGATCGAATATAATCAAACCAAATCGACGAGCAGCCATGGTATTAGGGTTTCGCATAAAAACCTTGTAGATCCTAGATCAAGAGCCCCCTGGCTCTGATACCAATTGATAAAACCGATTTAAGCTCACTAGGATTAGTTTTCACAGATAATATTGAATGCACAACTTAAAAAAATAAAATAATAGAGAAAGCAATATTATCCAAACAAGATTTTTCTTACATTGAACGTTTCCCTATTACCGCCAACTATAACTTAGGCTACACCATCTAATTTAAAAGTGATACAAACCTTAAACCTAACAACAAACTAACTAACTAACTAACAAACTCCTGTACACAAAAACTTTACTATTCGACTCTCATCAGATCGATGTTTCTATGATGGACTTAAACCTATGTCTATGATCACTTTATATAATTAGAGACCATAAACTTACAACGGAATTTCTAATAAAACACATTAATGACATTAAATTAGTATTAATCATTGAATATGATGAGGATTGACCAATCAATTTTGTAACAATCATCACACGTATCAGTTACATCTTGTAACTTCCCAATCATCTAATTTTTATTCAAACTCTATCTTTTTGTAAATTCCAATTTGTCGATTTTAAGTCCTTCTCTGTTTTTCATTCTTTGTTCTTTTTCTCATCAAATCTATAATTCCCAACAACAAAGACATCCAAAATACCTGACATGAGAGAGACCTGGATCCTTACCGTACACTAAAGAATAAGGGGCAACAACAAACAAGACTGAGGATGGCAACCTGTTAATCAGATATACATCAGTTAAAACACATTCAAGCCACATAGACAGAGGGATCCTCCCTGAAACATAAGACAACCAAGCAACTATTAATAGGTGTCCAAGTTTTCCTTTCAGCAATCTCCAAATTACTAAGAAAAAAAAAATAGAAGAGTGTCAGGATATAAAAAAGAAAGTTTGATGAATATACCCAAATCAATAAACAAATAGAAAATTTGATTATTAACAAACTCAGTTCCATATCAGACCTTATATTTAAACGTTTTTTACCCAACTAGTAAAAATCAGTTTTTAAAAACTTTCTAATCGAACTCCCCTACTTTTGTTTTAGACTTGAGCAGATAAACCCAAACTGCTCTGCTAAAGTCATCAACAAGAGTAAGAAATAACTTATACCCATCCTTACTAACAACCCTGTAAGGACCCCAAACATCATAATAAATGATATCACCAACAAACTTAGAACTTATGATCACTTAAGGGAAATGGCTCCCTAGTCTGCTTATTATCTTTGACTTGATTATTACCTTGGTGGGTGATTAACAAAGTTTTCCAAATTTCTTTTGCCGTGTTACACATGAAAATTCTCATCTCCCCTACGACCCCCCCCCACCCCCTCCTCACCCCCCTCCCCCCCCACCCTCCTTCCCCCCCGTCCTCATCCCCCCCACACTCCACTTCACCACCCCCAATTTCCCCTCATCACACTCCCATAACTCCTGTCTCTTCCCCCTACACATCACACCCCCATTACCATCCCCTTATCCGCCATCCCCCCCCCCCCCCCACACCACCCCCCCTCACTCCACCATCCACCCACACGTCCCCACACCCACCCCCACCCGCCCCCCCCACCCCCTTCCATCCCCCCCAAATTCCTACATCCACACCTACACCCCCACCAAACTTTCCCAACCCTTCCCCTCCACCACTCCGCACCCAAGCCCCCCCTCAATTCTTCACCACCACTCCAACCCACACCCTCCAGCCCTCCCCTTCTTCCCCCACCCAATCCACATCCCTCCCCCCTCCCCTTCCTTCCCCACAACCCCTTCCCCCCCCCCAGCCCCCCACCCCCACTCTCCCCGGTCCCACCCCCCAACCTCGTCCCCCCCTACCATCGCCCACCACGCCACCCCCCCACTCTCCAAACCCGCCCTCTCTCTCCCAGCCTCAACACAACTTCCCCCACCCCACCCCTCCCCCTTCCAAGAACCCTCCCCACCCTCGCCCCCATACTTCACCACCCCCCCCTCAATCCCACCCTACAATTCCCACCCTAAGCTCCACCATTCAACCAATCACTCCGCGCCAACTCACACCACCCACCCTATCCATCGTCACTTTTCATAGCTCTTTTTCTAGGCAAATCATTATAAATAACAATTTTACTTCATTATTTTCGCAAGTCTCTTTTTGAGAGTCATCGTTTGTTTTTCAAAAGGGAAAACCTTATCTAATTGTTTCATATTTTTTGAATAATGGGTTGGAAATCACCGTTGGTTATAACATGCCAAAGATCTAACTTTTATTTTAACACATGTCTCGAACTATTCATTTGCCAAAAACTAAAACAATCACTTTAAAAAGTGATGGCCTTTGCATAGATTGCACCTTCTAGATATTTGTCCGAAATCCATAGATCGATCCAAGCTTTAAAATACAGTACTAGTTTTAAAAATCATTCGAGCGACCTTGCTATCTGATACCAATTGAGGAAACTAAAGAGGGGTTGAATAGCTTAGAAGTTCGTTCACATTTAAAAGTTTGCTTCAAAATATTTTAGATTCGAGTTGTAAGTTTAAACCAATTCACAAATGAACAAACAATATAACAATCTAAACTAAATCCAAAAAACAATGACCATACAATGAAAGAGATAAGGAAAAGAACATCAAACTAAGACGCCAAAATTTAAAGTGATCTCTACAAAGCACCTCTTCGCCCTAATCACTCCCCATAAATCCTACTCGAGATTCACTCTGTCTACAAGCTCCCTTTATGCGAAGGAAAACTTGTTTACACGTCGCTTACGTTGCTTTCGGACACTAAGCTAAATGTCGAGTCCTAATCTTAGCTAGAACCAATCTATCACTTCACAGTCAATACACAATCTCTAGATCTACACTATTGGATTTACACACAATCCAAATCACACCAATACACAAGATAATTACAATAGAGATTTGATACTTAAAAGAAGAGATGAGAGATCACTAAATAACAATTCGTTTTTTTGGTCGAATACGAATGTTCTCTCATGCACTTGAATGAGAAAGAAGAGATGAAAGAAGAGATTAGATCACTTTGAAACAGATCTAAGAATGTTAGTACGATCCAAAGAGATTTTATAGAGAGAAAGAGATTTTAGAGAGAGAAAGTAATCAGAAACTTTCGTGCTAAAGAGTCTGTTTTTCTGTAGGAATGGAGCAATATTATAGCAAGAAAACCCAAGTTCACTGAGGGCTGTCCGACGTCCCATAACAGGGTGCCGCCCAGTAGACTACGCTCCTCTTTTTGTCTTTTTGTGAGAAGGTTGTATCTGGTATGAAACCTTTTATTTTGGGGGGAAAATGAGAAATTCAAATTTTAAGTTTTTAATAAAACTTTCTTTTAATTAGAAAATATTTTGTATAATTAATTGAGAAATTTCTTTTGTAAAAAATGTGATGATAGAGAGAAAAAATATGCTTTCATTAACACTAATCATCTTAATATTTGATTTGATCAAACCTTAAAGTGAATACTATCTTAGAAATGGAATTTTACGATTAATACATTGTAAACGTTTAATTTTTATCGTAAACTTTTTTTTACATATAGATATATCAAAACGTTTAATAGGTCGAAAAATATAAATAACGTTTTTAGACGTTATTTGTAATAACCAACTCCTCCTTTTTGATGCTAGACAAAATATAAAACTCATTTTTTATAAAATTAAAGTTATAAATTATTAATGAGTTTTGTTCTATTTCTCCCCCTTTTTGTCGAATTAAAAAAGGATGATCGTTGAGTAGTTGGAGAAAGAAAGAAGTCGACGATAACAAGACTCCCCCTTGATGTATACTCCCCCTCGTTTAGGGCACCAAGGGAATGATCGATACGCAAAATTAATTGCTAAAAACAAAGTTAGAGGCACAAGAGCAAGACAAATATCTTTTAAACAACACATTAGATTCAAGTCACCCAAAAGAGAGTTTCATTCAACAATCAAGAAGCAAATACAAGTAATACATTCATACAACATAAAATAAAAATAGAGCCAATACGACCCAAGAGACCATTAATCCATAAGGTACACTAAACATGCTTCGGGAGATAGAGAGAGATAAGACAAAATCATACTATAATTGTATGAATCATTACAAGATAAAATAGACAATCATAAAATAAAGTCATAATAAGGCATAGATCTATACTAGTAGATTCTTGAAATGTAGAAGATGCCATAATCAAAAGATGAATGGTCGATTATTTAGGTAAATTAATCATATGAGAATGATTAATTAAAGAGGGAAAAATGAGAGGTTGGCAACACATGGTTTGGAGGGGTACGAGTTTGAGGTGTGAGACGGGTGAAAAGAAAGTGAATGAAGTTGATTTCATTTCTCAAGGAGTGGAATTGGTGTCTAGAAAACTTGCAACAATGACAAAAGCTTGAGTGAAATTCAACTTGAGCATGAGAAGGAGGATGAATTGGTTGCGGTGGTGGTGAAGGTGGTGCATGAAAGTAGGCATTGGATGGGTTAGTGTGTGAATCAATGATGGTGGAAATGTTGTGAAGTTGGTTGATCATTTGATCTCTTAGTAGATTGTATGATGGTGGTGAAGGAGATTGAAAATTAACTCTTTGAGGAAGTGGGGGTGAATCTTTTTGGGAAAAAGGTGATGATTTTGGAGTGGATGTATTGCGTTTCCATACTTGTCTTACCGACATTCTTGGTTTTCTAGAGAAGTTGGAATGGTAGTTTGAGCAAGACATTGATGATGAAGGAGGTGAGGATGAAGAAATTGGAGGTGGTGATGAAGTATGAGAATTGGGTGATTTAAATAATGGGAAAGATGTGAAAGAATGGCAAAGCATGGTTTGGATAGAAGGAGATGCAAAAGATGGTTTAACTAAACAGGGAAGTGCCAGCTTGAGGCTGTAGGTAGGGGGGGGTCAAAGATACAGAAAAAGAGGCAGACTCAAAAGTTTCGTTCCCTCCCTGTTGGCGGTCCCATATCGCCTGGCGGTCCCAAATATATTGAGGGGCCGCCGGGTATTTATGGGGGCCGTTTTCTGGAAAAATGAAATTTTTTAGATTTCCCTTTCTTAAGTCCAGTGATTTTGACATCTTCCAAATTCAAGAATCAACTAATTCAAGCAATAATATATGGTCCTAAACTAGCATACAAATCATTTAGCAAATAGTAATTGTTAGGAACTCGAAAGTGTCAGTCGCTTCCATAGATAATAGTCGTTAGCTCGTTAAGTAATTTTTGGAAACTTACATAGTTAGTTAACAAAGGCCCATGGACAAACCCATGCAAGCCCAAGCCCACTTGTTCATTGTAAGTATATAAACACCTCTCCATGCCTTGGAGAGGTGGTTGGTTGGTTTGTTGGTTGGTTGCTCATTTTACACACATTAATATATGTTTACTTTCTCTCTCTAAGTGTTCATCCAACCCTCTCTCTCTCACTAAAACAATCTATTTCCCTCTCATCTAGTATGTTATTTGATTAGTCTTCAATTGGTATCAAGAGCCATGGAGTGACGTGCTTAGATTTTGTGTTTATTTTTTTTTGGTTCGTGAGTTTTTCTTCTAAAAACGCAACATTTTTTATTTTTTCTTGTTTTTCTAAGCTTAAAGTACACACTAAAATATCATCTACATAGGTAGCTTTGATCTAGTATCTTTGGATATAGGTGTGTGTGCTTAGATTCATAGAAAAATCTCTTATTTTGTGTCTTTTGGGTTCGTGAGCTTTATAAAGGTCAAAATCTTGATTTTAAATTTTTCGGCTTAAAAACCTTAAAGTTTTCATTTTTCTTGTCCCTATAAGCTTTGTAACACTTTTGGTACAAAATTTTTCAAAAAACAATCGTCAAAAACGTGTCTTTTTGAGTTTTGAAAAAGTGGGTTTTCGTGCAAACCGATCTAGTCATCTCCAGTGGAAACCGAACTAGTCATCTCCAGTGCAAACCGATCTAGTCATCCCAGTGGAAACCGAACTAGTCATCTCTAGTGCAAAACGATCTAGTCATCCCAGTGGAAACCGAACTAGTCATCTCCAGTGCAAACCGATCTAGTCATCTCCAGTGGAAACCGAACTAGTCATTTTCTTTGAGAACCGAACTAGTCATTTCATTTGAGAACCGAACTAGTCAATTTCTTTGAGAACTGAACTAGTCATTTCATTTGAGAACCGAACTAGTCACTTTCCTTTGAGAACCGAACTAGTAAATTTCCTTTGAGAACCGAACTAGTCAATTTCCTTTGAGAACTGAAACTTGTCAATTTCCTTTGAGAACCGAACTAGTCAATTTCCTTTGAGAACCGAACTAGCCACTTTCTTGGAGAACCAAACTAGTCATTTTCTTTGAGAACCGAACTAGTTAAGTTTAATTGAAACCGAACAACTCAAATTTCAAAATTATACGGTTTATTTCTTTGACTTGTAAAATCCCGTGAAACATTAAATTGTTTTCCCGGTTTTGTCAAGAATTGTAAAATCCCGTGTAGTTTCAAGAATTCAAACACTTAAAAGACACCTTAATCAAACATAATTTCTTTCTACCACCGTTCGATCCGACAATAATCTTATAACATACAAATTTCTCAATGGCGACTCTTGCCGACAAAGCAATTCTGTCGGGTGCTGACAATCGTCCACCCATGTTGGAAAAAGATATGTATGATTCTTGGAAAAGCAGAATGGAGCTATACATGTTGAATAGACAACATGGATGAATGATCCTTGAATCCGTTGAAAATGGTCCACTCATTTGGCCTTCAATTGAAGAAAATGGAGTGACAAGACCAAATAAATATTCTAAGTTATCTGCTACGGAAGCAATTCAAGCTGATTGTGATATCAAGGCAACAAATATCATTCTCCAAGGACTACCACCTGAGGTCTATGCATTGGTTAGCAATCATAAAGTTGCCAAGGAACTTTGGGCAAGAATTCAACTTCTCATGCAAGGAACTTCATTGACGAAACAGGAAAGAGAGTGTAAGCTTTATGATGAATTTGATAAGTTTGCTTATAAGAAGGGGGAAACACTACGTGAGTTCTACTTGAGATTTTCATTGCTACTCAATGACATGAACATCTACTATATGAAACACATCTACTATATGAAACTGGAACAATTTCAAGTGAACACCAAGTTTTTGAACACTCTTCCTCCTGAGTGGAGCAAATTTGTGATAGATGTCAAACTGGTTCGGGATTTGCATACAACTAACGTTGATCAGCTTCATGCTTACTTGGGACAACATGAATTTCATGCAAATGAGGTTCGTTTAATGCATGAACGCAACTCAGATCCGCTTACTTTGGTTGCAACCCATCAGATGACCCAGTCTCCTTATCAAACTCATCAAAACTCTTACCAAAACACTCAATTTCAACCACAAGTTTCACCATATCAGTCTCCACAGTATAGATCACCTTATCAGTCTCAACAATACTCAACTCATCAATCATCAATACCTCTCTCAATTACTTTACCATCCAAGGATTATTAATCATCAGTTCACCACAACGTTTGTTCTCCATCATCATCCATCACTCAATTGGAATATGCTCCCATAGTTAACCAACAACCTGAATTTTCCTAACCAGAATTGGGTCTAATTGTTCCAGTGTTCTAGAAAGGCGATGATCCCATTGATGCCATCAATCACATGAAGTATTTCTTGACTGTTGTTGTCACTTCCTGCTATCCCACTACCAATAACCAGCTGAGGAACTCGTCAAACCCTAGGCAACAAGCTACCATTAATAATGGAAGAGTAACCTTACAACCAATTCAGGGGAGACAAACTTCTTTAGCTGTGGGTACTTCAAGGACTTACACTCCAGGAGCAAGTGGAAGCAATTCTGGGAAACAAAGGACTATTATTTGTTACAACTGTAAAGAGGAAACAAGATGATTCTTGGTTTAAGGATAAAGTGTTGTTGGTACAAGCTCAAGCAAGTGGTCAAATTCTACATGAGGAGGAACTAGCATTTTTGGCAGATCCAGGAATTCCAGAAGCTCAAGCCACACAGACTGTCATTACTCACAATGCTGCTTATCAAGCTGATGATTTGGATGCATATGAATCTGATTGTGATGAACTCAACACTGCCAAAGTTGCTATCATGGAGAATTTATCTCATTATGGTTCAGATGCTCTTGCTGAGGTACACAATCATGATAATGTAAAAAATAATATGATTAATCAAGCTGTGCAGGTGATGCCGTCTTTTGATCTGTCAAAAGTTGTGAACCACCTAGACTGAAATAACCAGTGATAACAATATCATTCCTTATTCTCAGTATGTGATTGAATCACAACAGGCAGATGTTCAGAATTCTAACTCCCCTGCACAACAAGATGCACTGATATTATCTGTGATTGAACAACTACAAACCCAAGTAGTTAATTGTACCAAGATAAATCTAGAAAATAAGAGTGTCAATGATACTTTAACTGCTGAGCTTGAAAGATATAAGGAACAAGTTAAAGT
>BQNB010180550.1:0-10985 GCA_026074375.1 Tanacetum coccineum
AAAAATAGCCTAAAATCTGGCCCAAAGTAAAAAAAAATATAAAACGGTCTCTCAACTTTTAACTATTTACGATTTTCTTACAAAAAAAATCCCGTAAAAAAATTAACAAAAAAAACACGTCAAGTTTTTATTGTTCACAACTTTTTTACATTCATCGGCCCAAAAAAAGGATATCGAACCATCCAAAAAAAAAAAATATTCGGGAAAAAATTAACCCGTCCCAACGCAATTTTTTTTTTCCCGAATCGTACAAAAAAAGGAAATATCCGGGAAAAAAATTAACCAAAAAATTAGTAAAAAAAAAATATACAAAACGGACCCTCACCTTTTAACTATTTACGATTTTCTTACACAAAAATTCCGGTAAAAAAATTTACAAAACCGTCCCAAAAAAAGAAAATATTTGAGAAAAAATTAGCCCGTCCCAACGCAAATTTTTTTTCCCCGAATCATAAAAAAAAAAAAATATTAAAAATTAGCCCCGCCATAACGCATCGCCAAAAAAAAACCCCAAAACGTAAAAAAAAAATTATTCGAAAAAAAATTAGCCCCGCCGCAACGCGCGGGTTGTTTTGCTTGTTATGAACATTATGGGTTAAGTGACTAGGGATGTAGTACGAAATGCCCCACCTACTAAGGCATTACGCTAACGACACAACGAGGGAACATCCACACTTCCGCCAATTCAAGTTTGTCAAGAGAGGACCACGAGCAAGCCGCCAAACAACGGCTTTCGCTTAATCTGAATCACGATCATTTGTGAACATATCATTCACATCAATATGCACTCAACACATAAATATGTAGATAATATATGTTCCTTTTTAATCCAAAGTGATACTATAGACACCTTAATTCTTAAAGCTGATTAGTTTGAGACCATTTCTTTACACTTATTGTCACTAAATTAAACAACTCTAATAGAATGGTTGTGTTTATAGTATAAACTTTATACTTTATGCTACTATGCATGTTCTGAAATGGGCTAGAATAAGTTGCAAAGCTTAAAGCATAATTGGGCTCACCATGTTAGGCTCAGTTTCCGTTTCTAAAACCAACATGTCAATTTATACCAGGGTGTTTATTTTTTTGGTTAATATTCGAATAAATCGAAAATCGAAGCCGAACCGAAAATAATTGAACCGAATTAAATATTCGGTTTTCGATTCGGTTATGATTTTGCAATCTAAACCTGAAACCGAATTCATATAAATATATATATATTATATATATATATATTTTTTATACAAACGAAAATAATAAAACTCTTTTCTTTATAAGCTATGAAATTTTTTGTGCTAAAATATGTATAAATAATTGAATAAACAATTAAAATAATGTAATTCGGGATATTCGATTCGGTTTAATCCAATTTGAATTTGGTTCCACTACAAGAAATAGTTAAAATATCCACGGTTATTTTGCCACGGATTTAAAATCGTGGAGTTTGAATTTGTCTTATGCCACGCTAATAAGCGTGTAAAAAATGACACACTTATAATCGTGCAAAAGTGATATTTTGCATCATGTAATATTAGCTTCTAACTGATTTCTACGGCAAAAAGCGTGGACAAAAATTCCCACATAAAAGAAAACAACTTACACCTAATTTTCACAAAGAAAAGCGTGGACTTTTTTTTGAATACGTGTCACCCATATATCTCTTCAATTAAATTGCATTTTCCCCAAATCTCAATTAGCAAAAATTCTCAAAAATTCTCTCAATATTTATTTTCTGGTTATTTCAATCAGCTAGGGTTTCCGGAAAGCTCCGATCATTTCTCCGATGATGTGCTCCTATCTCCACCTCCGGTGAAGTGCTTCGATCATCGTCTTTAGTAACTTGTTCCTATCTCCGCCTCCGGTGACATGCTCCGATCATCTTTTCCGATTGAGGCGACGTTATTACAGTCATTGTTCACGGCTTTATGTTGGTTCATTCATCACTGTGAGTCCGATCTGACCTAATTTGTTCTGCATTTTATGTAATTTTACTCATGTGATCGATTTATGATGTATGTGTAAATTGTTATTCAATTTGAACCTTTAGTCGTAACTTAGGCTATACCAATCTGAATTGATGATTTATGAAGGTGTGCATTTTAATTAAGCTTTGGCGATTATCTCGGTAATTACCCAGGTTTTGTATAAGCTAAAGCGTGTAGAGTAGTTGTTTGTGTTTGTTGTTTTGGTTATCTTTTATAAAGACGTGTGTGTACATTGTCAGAGACCGTAAGATGGCGGAAATTTTGGGGAAGTTTGTGTCGTGAGGGATAAACTCATTGGTTATTAGTAAAATTTGTGTTTTTCAATGAAGTTACAATATGTTCATAGTAATGATTTAACTAACTGTTTTTGGATCTCACTTGTTGAACTTAAGCATTTGTTTGGGATAGAATATATGAGTTCCTTTAGGTATTAACTGCGAATATGGCTACGTGTCTTAAGTTAATACTTAGAGTGTAGCTTTATGATTAGGTTTTTGAAGAGTTGGATTGCGACAAACGTTGGATTTTAAAAGCATCAAAGTGTTACATAAGTTGATCTTTGGTGGCATGGGCCTTAATGGAGTGTGTCAACACTTGTAATGCTATGGTCATGTCATGGTTAAATGATTCCATGTTTTTTGTTACTTATTAATCATGATACAAAAAACTATATTACGAGAATCGTAATATTATTTCGGATCAATAGTTAAATGGTAATTCACACTGGCAGTCACAATTGCATTCACACTGTTCTTTTTTGCCTGATTGTGCACAATTGACTTACTCTCTCGTTATTCTCTTTTTGCAGAAAAACATCCAAAAGGGACTGATGGTTCTTAAGCAAATGGATGCTTCAAATGTCAAACTGGATTATCATACTTTCAGTTATATTATCGGCAATTGCAATAGTGAAGAAGTTATCATGAAGGTTAGAAAACTTTCATAAACCTTCTGTTGTTAATGTTATAAAATGGTGAACTACTTGCAGGAGCACATTCAATCCGAAGGTGAGCTCTATTTGTGTGATATTACATGTTTTACTCAGTCACTTGTTTTAACTTAAATAGCTCGGCGGTTGATTTACTCAAGCAACGGATGGAGAGGTCAGATGTCGACGACATTGCTGTTGAAAGTGTATTTGATGAGGTTTTTTTCTCTTTTTTTATCAATATAATATTTTGTTCAGTTTTCTGAATTTATTTTGATGGATTGTGGTGTACTATATCGTTAAATAGTATACCATTAATGCTAAAAGTTGTAAAACTATTTGTTCAATTATCTTTTTGCTTTTTCAATGTACTCCGATTACTTGCTGTTACATCGCAATCTAGCATCTAGTATATGAAATATTTATGTCTATATCATTAGATAGTTAACGGTTCATGCTTATGTCTATGAAATGTAGTTGCGGAAGCCTTGTGAGGTCTTCATAGCTATGATGTGCTTTTGCTGATGCTGTAATGAGGTCGCAGGTTAGATCTTCTGCTAAAAAAGACGTGGTTTGAAAACTATGTGCATTAATCCACCTAAGTGTAACTCGAATGAAATGGACTGTAATAAGGTTTGCTGTAGGTTGACTAGGAAGTTATCTACCTGTTTTGTTGGGGCTATATGTTGGTTAATATACCCACGTGTCTACACGAGTATGATGTCTAGGCCACACGTGCCATCCAAACGCTCACTATTTGGACTCTTTTGCCATACTGGCAGAAGTGCAGAACAATAGCTCTGTAATGAATAACTTATTGGCCAAAAATAGTCATCTAAGTGTTAGTTGCCAGAAATAGCCTTGACCTTGTGACAGTTGAAAGAGTCATTTCCATTTTCATAGACTATATTCTACCTGATGCCATTTTACGTTTTTGACTAAGTATAGGTGGGTTGTGACAATCAAACCAGTCATAACGGGTCAGCCCCCCAAGTATGTGTATACCGTACTATTATAATAAGTCCTTTTTCTCTATATAACCTAAGTTAAGAGCTTGTAAGCACCAAGTATGAGAATATTTTTTACATGTCTGACCCGTTTTAGCTGGCTTTTAAAGTTTACAAGTTGGCCAGTTGGAGATAAAGCTTTTAGAAATTTAGGTTACGCCGATAATCAGATATATACTTTTGGTATACTTTGAACTGTAGGTATGCTCCATAAATCCGTACTTCGTGTGCTCACCCTCTTTATAATTTTTGGTTTTCTTTCTCATTATTTAGGAAATCGTTGAAGACAAAAGATCAACGCTTCTAATGGATTTCAGTAGTTGAAGACGGAAGATCGAAGAAGATAGCTTTAATCATATTTTGTAAAAATACTAGTATCTGATGTTTCACATGGATCCAAAATTTTGATGTCAATTAGTTTAACAAATAATGTTGTATGAAATATGAAATTGTTATAATACAGGGTTAAAAATTATTATGCTGCAAAATTTGTGTTTTTCTTTATAATACAGGGTTGTAATTGTAAAAGTATCAAATTACAGGTTTATAAATGTAAAATTATCAAAATAGAGTGTAGTTTTGAAATTTTCAGTTTTGAAACTTTCTCTCTTAAAAGTGTGGACTTTTTATTAAATTCTCCACGCTTTTGTTTGTGACAAATTTTGAAACTTTTTCACTCAAATTCTCCACGCTCCTAAGTGTGGCAATCAAGTTAGTTTATCCACGCTCATTGATGTTCAGAAATTTGTTGACGCCCATATTTGCCACGCAAAGTAAAGCGTGTACTTAAAAATTAACCATGGCTATAACCGTGTAAACATGCCTCAATGTGCGTGTAAATGTACCCCTTTTGTTGTAGTGTTCGGTTTTCGGTTATACCCAGAAAACATATTAACCGAATAAACCGAACAACCCGAACTTTCTAAATCTATCCTAGCCATGCGTAAATCTAGCGAGAGAGTGCTTGTGATCTAAACTAGAGAGAGAAAGTGAGAGAGAAATGTGAGAATCGAAAGTCTCACATGACACACCTCAAATCTGTCATGGTAGAGGGTATTTATACCCTCAAAAACAAACATGTGAACCTCGCATAACCATTCCCCTCACATCTATACAACTGATGCGAAAGTTAAAAATTCGCAAACAACAAACATTACAACTTTCAACTACAAATGTCCTCTGACAATTGTATAATTACATTGAAAATCCTTTACTAATGATTTGCACTTTTTATACTCTAAGCACGTTAACAAGTTGATAGAATACCATAAAAAACAAGAAAGGCAGACAAAGTATCCAAAAGTTGAAAGAATAGGTTTGAAATTTTGAACAACCTTTTATGTTCAATAAAAGTGTTAAGCACATAAGCATTTTGCATCAAAACTTTGGCAAGTGGTTTCAAGCATCAAAGCACCTTTACCTTAACCCTTCAATAATACTCCCCTCCTGGGCCCACACCACCCATTATACCATGTACCTTTAAGTGCCAACTAGGCAAAAGTAAGCCAATAAAACATTGCAATGTGGAATGGCATTGGTTCGTTGTCATCGTAGTGTGGAACTACAGATCCTGTTCTCCTAAGCAATAACTCTAGTCGAATACCAACTGAGTACCTCCTTGGATAAAGTTATGGCAATTATTAGACGTACATTGTTATTTCAAAGGAGAATGTGTTTTGACCCATAATGGTGGTTAATAAAGTTTATTTATAGCATGCAAAGGCCTCTTGTTAAATTTCAAAACAAGTAAATGATTTTTTTTTTGTCATAACCTTTATGTTTAATATAAGACCAAAAGGAACATGTATGATAATACAACTCAAATCGATAATATCAGAATGTGTGTTACAAAATTCATTAAGTGATAGATAGTGTGATACTAGTGTAAAAAACTAGATTATTAGGTGGTGAGTTCGTGAGGTGTTTATGTCTTGGAGATGGTAATTAGCTGGTGAGGTACTCAGCTCGTGAGATGGTTTAGGGATCTGGAGATAGTGAGGTTTTGTGAGGTATTTCGGGTCGTGACATGTTGAGGTTGTGAGATGGTTCGGCCCATCGTGAGATGGTTCAGAGGACCGGGGAGATTGTGAGATGGTGAGGTCGTGAGTTGTGAGGACGTTAGATGTTGAGCTTATGAGTTGATTCAGGTCATGGATATTATGAGGTCGTGAGATGGTTCACGTCATGGATATGGTGTGGTCGTAAGATGGCTAAGGGGTGGAGATGGTGAGTTTTGTGAGGCGTTCAGTTGGTGAAGATAGTAAAGCCGTGAGATGGTGAGAGTCAGGATCTAAGCCAAGGGTCGTTGAATCAAAAGTCGAGGACAATCGTTTGAGTTTGGCGGTGTTCATTAGGTGGTGTTCATAGTTTATGGGTTATTAATTAATTTCTTCAATCTACCATCTCACTATTCGCAGTGGCACCACTTGGTTAGGTCGTGTGTTCAGAACTGTGTGTTTGGATGTTCTGGCAGGGGGGTTATGTTTCATGTGTGAGGCCATGGTTTGTGGTCAGTTGTCCATCCGTGTCATGCTTTCTGTGTTTGCGCTTAAGTGTTGCTGCGTTTTGGTGGGTTTGGTACGTCGGAGTTATATCTTAGTAAGAATGACACCCACTTTGTGATATCCCCTTTATGTCGTAGGCTGGTCGGTTAACCAGTGTAGTGAGTTTAGATTTAGTTTGGTCAATTTATTATGTTTGTGTCCGTTTAAGTTTAGCAACTTGCTAGTTCATTATATACATTGCCTTTAAAAAATACTACTATGCTACACTTAAATAACAACATATATTATTCGATACTTAGGTAACCATGGATATCTGGATTTTAACATATAAAAGATGATATTACATCGGCGGGCCTTTGCTTAGTGGTATACGAGAATGTGAATAATCTCAAACATTATTGGTTCAAAATGCGCATTCAAATATTCAACCTTTAACTAATAGCTATCAAGGCAAGTGCAAGCCATCTCTATCGATACCATGTCCAGCCCTCCAATTATTCCTTTCCATTGTTCAGCCAACCCGGGCCATCTCCCTTTGCTTATAAATATGTGATTCACTCTTCACCCAGTATTATCATTGCAATCTTTACTACTCTTATTCAAGCCATCTGTTTGTACTTTGCCTGCTTAGTGTAGATCAACTACATGGCTTCTGCTCAGGTCTTGTCTCCGAGTCCATTTGTTCTTTCAATTCATTCTTTGATTTGTCCTATATCATTTTGTTGTGTATAGAGTAGAGTATAACCAATTAAATGCATTATTTATCCTGATGTAATTTTGTACTAGAAACTTAATCATCTACAAAAAACTTGATAATTGTCATGTTAGGCAACGGTAGACATAATAATATCAATAATGACTATTATATTCTATGGTAATTTGATAACCTGTATCATATATTCGTTAACCTATCTTTTGTAGGCAAATATACTTCAAGCTATTATCCATTTTGTGATAATTTAGCGTGTATTATGGTAGCTCTTCCTTGTGAGATCAAAACGAAAATTATCAATGTCTCGTACACAAAATGAGTTGGTTACTTGAAATTTTACTTCGATAATTGATAAATATCTGATATGCATATATAGATCAAGTGCCTAACAAATCATTTTGTTCATGACCAAAATAGCTACTCAGCTAGAGAGATTATTTTGAAATAAATTAGAGTTTCCAAGCTAACCTACTATATCCTAATCGAAATTTTTGCTTAATGAAATAAAAATACTTAGGTTGATGTTGCACATGTGGAAGAGTTCACAAAACCTTCCGCAGAAACAACATTGGGATCTCAAACAATTGAAGAATCAACAAAGGCTCCTGCACCTCAGAATGCTGAATCACCTTACGAAGAAGATGATGAAGATGTTATTTTACCTGATGAGCTAGATAAAGAGGAGGATTTAGACCATGAAGAGGATCAAAATGACTTAGCCCCACAAATAATAGAAGATGAAGATGACGAGGACGAGGATGACAAAGAACAAGATGAAGAACCAGCATCAAAATCGGGCACTGATTACTTAGATGATGAAGACGATGACGAAGAAGATTGAATAGTTTTGAATCTTCTCACCAACTCATGCTAATGAATGTTACAAAATACATGTTTGTGTTTTACCTTGGGTATTATTAGCTTGAACTTGCAACTGGGTCGTGTTTTGCTCAATTACCAATCTATCCGTTATATTCTGAATACAACCCATGCCATTTTATCTATTATACTAAAAGATTGAGCCCCTAAATTTAATGGGGCTGTATCTTTAAATGATTTGTCTCACCCAGAGAGCCATAAGTACAAAACCCTACTGCATACATTGATAAGCATCTTGAGGAGTACCCCATGCTTCCATGATTATACCGAAAAATATGTAGAGTTTTTACATTTAATGCAACAGTATTAATGAGGGAGGGACCATTTGTGTCAAAGTATTAATGAGGGAGGGACCATTTGTGTCAAGATCATGTAGCTTTTTTTTCAAAGCTAACCCTAATCCTAACACTATAAATAGAGGGTTCTTAAACCTCATTTTTCATCCCATACATCTCATCTCTTCTCTCTTGATCGAAATTAGGGATCCCCATGAAAGGGAACCCGGAATTTCGGTCCATTCGAACAGTGTTTGATATTCTCTTTTGATCGAAATTAAGGATCCCCATGAAAGGGAACCCGAAATTTCGGTACATTGTTTAGACTTTAGGCTTTAGGGTTTAGGCTTTAAGCTTTAGGCTTTAGGCTTTAGAACTATTATTTTCTTTGTTGTTATAGATAAGTCCTCTCTTCTCTCTTGGTCGAAATTAGGGATCCCCATGAAAGGGAACCCGGAATTTCGGTCCATTCGAACAGTGTTCGGTATTCTCTTTTGGTCGAAATTAAGGATCCCCATGAAAGGGAACCCGAAATTTCGAAATTAGGCTTTAGGCTTTAGAACTTTTTTTTCTTTGTTGTTATAGATAAGTAATTTATGTGTGTGTTCTATTGATGTATATATTGTGTAGTGTAACACAAGCTTTGTATATTGTACAAATCCATGTGAATAAATGGCATGATCAATGGTATACTAAAAGATTGAGCCCCTAAATTTATTGGGGCTGTATCTTTAAATGATTTGTCTCACCCAGAGAGCCATAAGTACAAAACCCAAATGCATACTGAAACTCAATATCATGGAGTATTAATGATTAGTGATCAATGCATTTTTACATGTGAATTCAATTCTGTGCAACTTTTAGTCTTTTTAGCATCCCATTATCTCCTTAACAAACTTTATAGTTTCAGTTATTAAGAAAATCAAAAGCTTTGCTATTTATAAAGTCTCTTCATATCCTCACTATGAGTCACTATATAAACTCCACCAATTAGGATGTGCATGTTTTTTTTACTACGTAGTATCATATTGTATATTTTTTATTATTGTA
Source organism: Tanacetum coccineum (assembly GCA_026074375.1). NCBI lineage: Eukaryota > Viridiplantae > Streptophyta > Magnoliopsida > Asterales > Asteraceae > Tanacetum > Tanacetum coccineum. The sequence goes on from BQNB010180550.1 coordinate 9,344, forward strand.
TTGTATTTTATTGTTTGTCTATTCGTTTACTTTGAGCAAACTACGAGTGGTGCGTAGCATATATATAAAGATGTAGAATTATAGATATGTAAATATTATTTGACATTGGTCCAACATGTATTTCACGAGAAAAAGTTTAAAAAATCACTTAATTATTACTATTCCTTTCTTAAGGCTTATTTTGAAGTAGCCTGAATCATTATGCAATAAACACTTAGATACAACCCGTGTGCATCGCACGGGTTTGCATGTTCAACAACGCATCTAAACATTACACGGCCAATTCCCAAAGTATACACAATCAGACTAACGCATCAACATTCTAACAAAATCATTATGCAAGCAACCACATGAGAAATTTTTTGACACAAGCCGTGTGCATCACACGGGTCTGCATGCCTCGTATAAGTAATTAAACTCTCTATCTCTAATTCCTACGGTGAATTTTATTAGCCCGTGTTTGTTATGCATTGTATTTATATTTGGGCTCAAGCCCACATTCTAGACAATTCCAATGTATTGTATATATTCCCATATGATTAATAATATTGGCAGACAATTTCCTAAACCTACATGGTATCAGACCTAAAACCCGATCCTTAAACCCTAACTTTCTCCCATCATACCTATTTGCTGCTCCTACGCCTTCCCTTTGTGTGCTAAGGTCACACGATTATTGTTTCGTTTGTGTGCTAAGGTCACACTATTGTTGATTACATCGTGCTACGGTCACGGTGCTTATTCATTCGTGCTTAGGTTACGTCTTGTTGCTATTACTTTCTCTTATGTTGTGGTTCGTTGTTTTACCACAGTTGGAGCCTTTGTTTTTATTTTTTATTTGACATTGATCAGTTTACTTTGTGCTTGGATACAAAAACCCTAAACACCCTACTAATTTACTACAAACCCTAGCAGTTTATTACAAACCCTAAATCACACTTGCACTATGACCGGATCTGATAGCCCTCTTAACCCTACACCTCTCTCGGAAAAACTCTCCTTGGTTACGCATCATCATCTCCTCACGCGGGTACCGGTTAAGCTTGACATTGACAATTGGAATTACGGGTCATGGGAATTTTTCTTTGAGGAATTGTGCTCTACCTATGATGTGGACAAGTATATTCGTAGCCCTTCGACCCAAAGTAGTACAAGTTCTTCGGCATCACTCACACCCGAAGAGCTCAAAGTGGACAAGATTGTTCTTTCACGGATCCTCTTCACTCTTTCCGACTCACTCCGAGCACGGTTAGTTGTGACGCGTCCAAAGTCCGCTCGGGAAGCATGGACACTTATCTCCGATATTGTCAAGGATAATAAACGGTCTCGTACTAATGCTTTGAAGGCCGAGTTGCGTTCTATTAAACTTGGGGATCAAACCATGGAATCTTATTTTCAAAAGATTGATTCCATTGTCAACATCCTCACTAGTCTTGGTGCTCATGTTAATGATGAAGATGTGGTTCATTATGCCCTTGAAGGTCTCCCCGACACATACAACTAAGTTTGTGGCTACATGCATTGGAAGGACACTTTTCCGATCTTAAGACGATGCGTTCGTTGCTAATCACTGAAGAGATGCGTTTGAAATCTAAGGCGTCTACTCAACCCGTGGACTCTTCTTCTCCTATGGTTCTTGTGG
>BQNB010180551.1:1598-12667 GCA_026074375.1 Tanacetum coccineum
AACACTTACTTGACGTAAACATTTATTTGTTTGATGCCCGTTTACGTTAAACGCTCATTTTTAGTTTACACGATTTAGCTTAATGGTAAAAATTAAAAGCGAACGCGTAAAAGCCTAAAAATAAATGATAGAATAATTGAAGTCGTAAATGACCTAAACACGGTGTGAGGGGTTATTTTCTTTCTTAACTTTAATTAGAGAACACAGTGTGAGGGGTTATTTGATTATTTTTTGAAGTTATTAAAAAACATGAAAACTTATAAATTTACACTTAACTCCATATAATTTATTTAAAATTCAACCCTAAAGTTTTATTAATTAACTCATATTTTTTTTAAGTTTTTGTTTTCATAAATTTGACACGTATATTTTTATTTGTTATTTTCTCCACCAAATTATTCCATGAAAAATTTCAATTTTGACTTTTTTTAACCAATGAGATCGCACGATTTTGCTACGAGTCAAAATCAAGCGACTTGATTGGTACAATTTTTTTCTATAAGATTATTTTGCAAAAAAAACTCTGAAATGATATAATTCTTTTATTATATAAAAGATAAATAAGGGGAGTTGTTAGTTTGCATAAGTGGGAGTCTGAAAGAATTGTGTGCAACCAAACAACAACTTTCACAACTAGCATCACAAAAATGCCGAATGATCACACCGGTGCACACTAAATAGAACAATGCAACCGTAAATAAGAAACGAACATAGCTTCCACCCCAAATTTGAATTTTTCAATTTTTTTATGAAAGCTATTCATGGTTAATCTATTTATGTAGAATATTCATTATGTTTGTTTTGGTTAACATATTATCCTAATATACAACAGCAAAGCAAACGAAACCATTTTGAAGGGACAAAAATGACGTCGTTTTGCTTTGGGTTGGAGACGGGTGTCAGTGGGTTGGCCCAAACGACAGTTTGGGTCAAACGACGTCGTTTTCTGGGTGTGCATTTATATTGGGCGGGACAGAATAAACACGCACACGCACTCACCAACATACGCTTAGACACATAAACCAAAAATCGAGATCCGTAACAACGATATTAGAACGACGATCTTTTGCTGCTGCATGCAAGTAATTGTTTCTCATTTATTTAGTTTATTAATCGGTCATCATGTTAGGAATAAGAAAAGTGTCGGTTACTAGGTAGTATTTTTTGTTTAGTAAGTGTCGGATTATGTATGTTGTAAGAACTTGTAATATCCCACATCGCTCCCTTAGGTAAACCTAAGAGACATCCCACGCCTATATATAGAGGCTAAAGGGAAGGATGTGGGTTGGTAATTCCATTTCTATTTAATCTAATCTTCTCATTTTCTCTCTTCTCTTTATCTCTCTAGGAATCCACCCTCCTCTCTCTATCTCTACACCTTTCTCGCTCATCTTTCTCTCTCTCTCCCTTACCGAATCTCTCTATTTATATATATATATATATATATATATATATATATCTTACATTATATATAAGTGGATACCAGAATGATGACTTGCCAAGATTAATGCCACATAATCACCACAGAAAGCCACCTCACCAACAATTAAAGCCACGTCATCAGCTGTTAATTCCATGTCACCGTTTTTTAATCCACTTAGGCAGCCAAAAATGCAACTAGGTATATTTTAGGCCACGTAGGCAGGATTAAAGCCACCTAGGCGTTCCACAATAATTCGGATTAAAAATGTAACTGCCAAGAATCGAACTTGGGATGGTATGCACATAAGACTAACATCTCAACCACTAGAGCATTACCAAGTTTTGTGATAGATTTTGCAAACCAAAATATAAATACATAAGAATAACGAAATCCTACAAATTAGGTAGACTTTTAAACAAATATTTGAATTTGAATTCTCATTTAATTTTGAATTCACTAATATGGTAACTCCTTTCTCCATTATTTTCGCAACAAATCAGTAACATAATCAAATCAAATTAAAACCTTCCTATTTTACTACATCTTTGAATATCAGTTTACTTCAAAATCAATCAAAATTCATAAATTAATATTTATTGTTTCTTCTTTTTAGTTCTCTGCAAAAATAATGTTCTTCATTCCTGTTCCTCAAAATCAACATCCATTAACATCGGTAAGTTTTTATCAAAATAATACTTTAAATGTTCTTTATCACGTTTAACGTAATGATTTTTTGGTTTTGTTTCCTTTGGGGTATGAGTTTTGAAGAAGACTCATGAAGGTATTGAAGAAGAACATTAGTTTCAAAGGTAAAAGTTAATCATTTTTATGTTTGTATTATGATATGATTTTATGTTTAGAATGTTTAAATTAATCCAATTAAACTGTTTGTTCAAGTTATGCAATACTTAAATTATGATATGATTTCAGTTTTATTTGTTTCGAGCATAGTTGGTATGAATGGACTAATCTTTATGCTAAAATATGCCTATCACGCCAATCACAATCCCAATCCCAGAACCACGATCTATTTTCGCATAATGGATTCAACATAAATCAATCGAATCTATAAATACAGGTTTGTGTTACTTAATTTTTAATTCTCTTTTTGTGCTTTTTAAATTAGCTTCTTGAAATATGACTATATTTTCTCTATTGAATGATTTAAGTTCATGTGAATCTTAAGTTTAGGTTCAGACGAGAAAACCCTAAAGTGATTCCAATCTTTAGAATTTTTTTTATCCACAATTGATTTCAATGGCACAAAAGCGACGGGCACAATCAGGTTATGTTTAATTCGATGTTTTTTATATGTTTGGTATTAATTTATTTATTTTACATATGATTTATATATATTTGACTATTTTGATTCATTTATTACATGTTTACCAGGAATATGATTTGAAGGTCGAACGAAACATGTTTGGTAAAATGTCTAATAGAAAGGTATATTAAGGCTTTATATCTGGACTTCCAATTTTATATTTTGATTATGTGTTCGATAGTAGTTTTGTGAGATGTAACAAAATGCTCGACACCCGTGAATTTATGAATGGAAATGTATAATGTTGTCTCTTAAGCTTGACTATATACTTTATCTTTACGTGTGCTAGAGTATGCTTTTGTCTTCATGTGATTACCGTAACATACTAACATATACGACTGTACTTTGCAGCATGAAAAGTATGTGTGGCCGACCTACAAACAAGTATACAATCATTAACCAGGTTTGTTCAATATCGAGTTATTCTTTCAATTATTATGTATTCAATACACGGTTCTATATTCAACGTATAATCCATTCAAACGATACGATCCTAGCAGCAAGCACACCTGTTGAAATAAGCAACTTTTGAATCTACAAGAGTTTTTTTGTTCTGTTTGGTTTTCTTTTTAGTTTTCCCGTTGAATCTGTGTGGTTATTGATTAGTAAAATGTATCTAAATCTGCATGATCCTATAAAATAAGTAGGTACGAGTAGGATTTTTTTATTTATAATATACACGTCTATGATGTAGAATGGAAAGCCTTGATAAGAACGTTATTTTTGTGAAATTTTGTACTACATTTACTAGAATATACATTCACATAAACATAAATGAGTTTGAGAGGAAATTGTACACAAATATGATCTTTTTATAAATTTTATTGTTGGGTTCTTGGATTTGAACTTAATTATGTGATTGTGATTTTTTTTTGTTTTTTAGTACATGCTTGCGACTATAGTTAATATCATTCTCTCATTGACATCATTTGACCTATGTTATGTTTGGTTTTCATTTAGCTATGTTTGAGCATTTTCGTGGAATTCTTCGCGAGGGAGAGATAGACAAAAGGGTGCAGTATTCAATTGAAGGTCTCTTTGCATTAATAAAAGCCATGTTCCAGGTTAAAGTCTTTTTATTCTGCAGACATGTCATCGTATATTAACTAACAAACTAACAATATTTTTTCCTATCTCATATGTTGTGTACCGACTGACGATGTTTACTTATGTGATGCAGCAACTATTCGTCTAGAGTGGATCTTTAATGATCCTGAGGTTGTCGCACAAGTGCCCTGGTAAGCTATTTTACTAGATCTATTCTGATTTTCTTCATGCAAGGGAAGTTTTAATGTTTGCTTCAAGATAAGTGATATACTTTTGCTTTAGTGACCAAGCGCAGCAGTTATGAGTTTTATAATTGATATTGATTTTTTGAAATCTCTTAAAAAATTTGACGATCACATAGAAATTCTTTGCAACACATAATACAACCTGGAAATAGTTGCTATTAAATTTATAACAAAAGTATAGACCATAGTTGAAGAACTGATACATATGTTTAATCAAATCTTTTTATAGGTTTTACAAAGTGGTTGGAACATACATGATGATAAAGGCCCCCTTTTAAGATATTTGTAATGCTTTGGTTGCCATTTATTCAAATATACGAGTAAACAATTTTGTTCTTCTGAATACTTTATTAAATTTTATTATCTCATGTCCGACAAACATTCTCCATTTAGTTGATAATTCATTTAATAAATAATTTGGTATGTTTATAATTGAATTAGCTTTACTTAACGTTTTGCCAACGATATTCATAAAACAAGCCCGCCCATCAGGCTATATTACCCTTGGGACCTGCTGGTAAGTCATTTATTGTAACTCATTTGATGTCGGAATAGATTAATTGGCTTATATTTGTAATATATAATGGTGACATTTATGTTTCTTTGAAACTCATTCTTTTTAGTTTTTGTATTCAATGGTCCATGTTTAATAAAGGCATTGTTGTGCAAGCATACACAAAAAATAGACATATGTGTCTGAATCATTTTAATTATACATTTCGCCTTTACATGTTTGTCATGTCTGTTTATAAATGTTTTCTAGATGTTTGAGTTTTCAAGAAACTTAAGGTACAAGTCGTGAAAATACCTTAAATGCACCCTTTAATATAGCATTTCATGTACTATATATAATGCTCTATTTATGTTTCTTTGAAACTCATACTAATAATGGTTGTGCTAACATACACAAAAAATAGACATTTGGGTCTTAATCATTTTAATTATACATTTCGCCTTTACATGTTTGTCTTATATAGTGTTGTCAACTATTATTTAATGTTTTATAAATGTTTTCTAGATGTCTTGGTTTTCAAGAAACTCCAGGTACAAATCGTGAAAATTTGGTTTAATAATCGTTTTCTTAACAACATCAGTAAGCCACTCAGAAAAATATGGCAACTCATTTTGTACAACTAGCCAAAGCTTGAAGAAGAACATGTAAATAACTGGCGTTATTGAATCATGTTCAATCATGCTCCATAAGAACCAATTTAATAAGTTTGATGGTTGTCACACATTTTTTAGATAATAGTATATGTTTACCTATCATAATACACATGGATCAAATGGAGTTCAAGAACCAAAAAGTTGATGTTTTTTGCACATAAGAGTGTTGGCAATGTGAGACAATAATATGTTAAATCTTTTATTTAGTAAAGGAAAACGTCAAGTGAGATATTCGTATTTCAAAAAAAATCAAATCATACCATATTTAGTAAGATTTTTTAATTATTAATTATTTAACTTAAGTATGTTTTATTAAAAAAAACTTGGATAATTCTTTATTTGGCAAAAGTATGTAAATTCGTTTTTGAGTAAATTGCAAAAATCGTCCCTAAGGTTTAGCCAAATTGCATGTTTCATCCCAAATAGTTTGAAAGTGCATAGATAGTCCCAAAATCAAACTATTTTGCAAAAAATCATCCCTGGTTAACGATGAAACATGTAATTTGGCTAAACCTTAGGGATGAAACATGCAATTTGGCTCAACTATGTGGGACGATTTTTGCACTTTGGCTAAACCTTAGGGATGATTTTTGCAATTTACTCATCGTTTTTAGACAAAAAAGTGAGCTAAAAAATACATGTGTCATAACTTAAAAGCTAAAAACCTATGGGTAGGCGGGGTAACCTAACAATATTAAAGGGTCTTTTATATAATTTGAAACTAACAAAAGAACACAATTACTTCAATTAAAAGATCAAATTCACCGAAGTCCTAACCCAAAATCAATTCACCGGAGTTTTAACCTTAAATCATTGAAGAACCAAAGTCGACAATAACACATATGATCTCGAATTTAATTCAATTCACCAATAAGATATGATCTTTAACTTTGGTAAGATTTTGGGTTCCATGTCTAATTTTCTACTTCTACTTCAATAATATTAATGTTTTTTATTATATTAATTGCTTTTTTGCCCCATAGTTAATTTTGTAAATTATGTTTTGTTTTGTTGTGGATTTATATTCAATTTGTGTATTGTTGTTGTTTATAGGAATGAAAAGATTTATAGATAAGGATACGTGTTTGTTAATTTGTGATCTAATAGTGGATGAATGTGTTAGTTTTGCTATTTTCGAGTTTGGGACATATACGATATATGAGTGAATTGATGACGTAGGGGTATTTTTATTTTTTTATTCATAATTATAAACTGATGACATGGTTATAGAATGTAGTTTTCTTGAGTTTTAGCGTAGTTTTCTTGACACATTGTACAAAGGTATAGTTCTATTAGTACGTGCCAATATATTTATTTATGATATCTTGGTTTTTGAAGGAGTTTAAACCATGGACTATGATTCTTTCTAGCCATAACATATTATTTTTTTAAGTTGATGGGATTATACTCGAGCTCTTTCTAATTACTTTGTATATAGCATCTTTTTAACAATCAGTTTAGCTCAATAAACTTTAGTGTTTTATTGGCTTCTTGATACATATAGATGTATATGAATAGATGCCTTGATGTTTGATCTTGATATAGGATTAAAGCACGCTAGATATGTTCTAACAAGCTATTGTGAAACACACACTTTTAAAGAGAATCTATATATTTCAAAGTTGGGTTTTACTTGATTATATATGTTTCAATGTATAGATACAAGTTTAATAGGTTTTTATCTCTTGATATACTTAAATGAATCATGGAAGGAATGAAAATGAATAATATTTTCTGCGTTTTCTAACAGGTGGGTGAACTAATTAGATGGTTTAACAAGGTTTGGGAAGCATAAAAGGTTTGTTGTTGTTAAGTATGTAACAAAACAGAGACAAAAAAAGCCCTCCAAGCTATATCAAATGCTTATTGTATGGTCACCATTTGGTATGCTTCTTCACCTATAGATGACTGTAATATAAGTGAATACACAATTGTTCAATTCCTTTATCTCCAAGTGGTTGCAAGATGACAACTTACGATTTGCAGATAGTATATATTATTTTGACTTAAATTATGCTTCAGTTAAGTTTTCACACCCTTACACAAAGTAACCAAGTTGCAATTATAACAACCAAAATTATGACGATCCTGTGTATTGTGTATTTGAAGGGAGATTGAACCTTGCATCAACTTACTGGAATCTACAACCATGTGTTCACCACCTTCATTAGAAAAAGCGTATCCATTTTGGAGAGCACAATCCCATCATACACAACCACCAGTATGTCACGGTTGACAATGATCCCCTACGCCCTGGTGGCACCTGCTTATAAAAATTATTGTCTTATTGATGTTTCCCATACACAAACAAAAAGGTTTTCCCTAACATGTTAAATCAGAATCTATTCTTTGACTCTACACACCTCATGGTGGCACCTGGTTATAAAAATTACTATCATATTGACATTTCCCATGCACACACAAAAAGGTAGAAGGTGATTATGTGACCTTTATCTACGAGTATTGAATTTCTAAGTCATTTCTATGTTTAACAAAGAAGATACCAATATAGAAGGTGATTATGTAAATTCAAAAACTCAAGGGAGATGCATGCTAAATGAGTTGTTATTGTAGATGATAGAGTTTTACTATTTCGCACTTGGTCTAAACTTGAAACATTGAAGGTTCCTGCTTACTTTCGTATTTTCCTCGATTTCACAACAAACATTCATAAACATATGTTCTATTTTGTAAACTATGTTGCACCAGAACCAGATACCCATAGCTTACTAAATTGTATGTTCCTTTAACAGGTGCTGTAAATTGTCAAAATAGAGGTCTGGAAAGGAAAGAGGATTTGAAGATTCATCTCAAATGTAGTCCGGGAAATGACGATATGTTGTTTTAGAAAAAATGATACAAATACGATGCAGCTTTTGCAAGCAGGTATGGACCTGCTTAGAACGTATTGTTTCTTTAATGTTAGATTTAATTACCTTTTATATAACTGAAATCGGTTCGTTTCTATTTGATTATGATTATTATGAGTGAAATTGCATTTTTTACAATATAAGCAAATCCAAACCCTATTTCTAAATAAGCAATCCCAAACGCCCTCTAAGTTTCAACTTTGTACCCAAACAAAACCGATAGACCAATGTTCATAATTTAATTAAAAAGATTGCATGAGGTTACTAATAAAGTAAAAAGTCGTCGATCGCCCATCAAAGCTAATGATAGTGACCTTTTTAATTTAGACAATCTGTTTAAATATGAATACAAAAGTCTAATAGTTCTTTTTGGTAGTAGTTGTACGTACTTGACTTGACCTAATTGATTTTTCTGATATTAAACACAACTATAAATCGACCTATTTATAAGTATATAGGTCAAATTGTCACATTTAACCGATGCCTGACAGAAGGTCGAACTGATAATAAATCTTAACCTGCGTTATCTAGGATCGCTTGGGTTTTAAGTTAAGTAACAAAAGGCGTGGGTATTATTATGAGGAAGCAACCAATGAGACAAATAAGACCAGAATCATTGACCAACAAACATATAAACTACCAGTTGGTGTAAAGCCATCAAGGACCAGAAAGATGGTCTCAACAATGGCTCTGTTAGTGCAAATATTACGATATTTAATCTATACAATCTCTTTATGTTTTGGTGATGACAAACATGTAACTTGTAATACGTAACTTAAAGTGCGCAAGTTACTCGTAATCATAAACTATCAATGCGTACTTGCATCTACATCTCTCGACGTCTCAAGTCTACATCAACACCGATATTTGTTTGCACCCGACGTAAATCACATAAGGTATGTACAAACAACATTAAACTTGTTGGATGATCAAAGAAATAAGTTTTTGTCTTAAACTTCATATTTTTATAAATATAACAAAACTATTTCTTAAAAATTATTTAGACAAATTATTTTTGAATTATAAAAAAATGTTTTATTTAGTAATTATTTTGAATTTCAAAATCTGGTTCTTTTCCCCCCAAAACATGTTACACTTTTATCAGGCAAGTTTGTCACTACAAAAAGACCAAAACAAGAGCGTCTGTCAGGGCGGTCCCTTAAATAGGCCGGCGGCCCCCTAATATATCAGGGACCACCATTTCCTAACAAGCTGTTTTTCAGCTCCTATAAATAGTGGGTCATCTCCAACTATTTTTGCAACCCTTTTGCACGAATTTCTCTCAGTTCTTTCTCTCTCTAGATCTCACTAAATCTCTCTAAACCTTTGATCATTTAACTTGTTTAACCTTGTTTAAATGTGATTCTATCTTCTATCATTTTCTTCTTCCCTCAAGTGCAAGAGAAGAAATTCGGTCATCTTCAAGATCCGAAGTTATGTAGTCTAGTCAGTCCATTTGTAACATTTGTTACATATAGATCGAGTCTATGTCTTCCAATCTTTAGTAGTGTGTAGATCCAAATGATGTATATATTTGGATGGGTTGATTGTGGGTTGGTTAGTATTTTAGGCCTTAAAATACATTGGTAAAGTGGTAGATTGGTTCTAGCTAAGATTAGGACTCGACATCTAGCTTAGTGTCAGAAAATAATGTAAGCGACGCGGTTTATGTGTTTAGGCCATAAAACACAAGGTTTGTTATGTTGGGCCATAAAACATAACGGGTTTGGTTGTACCCGAAGAAGAACTCGACATCTAGCTTAGTGTCAGAAAATAATGTAAGCAACTTGTATGGTTTTCTCTGCCGAGAAAGGAGCTTGTTGACTAGTGAAGTAACTCTCGAGTTGGGTACTCGAGGAGTGGAATAGGGCGAAGAGGAGCTTTGTGACCGAACCACTATAAATCATCATGTCCGATTTGCATTTTCTTTTACTTATTTTTATTTCTTTACGCTTTTATTTACATTTACCGCTTTATTTATATGCATGATATAGATGATTGTGTGACTAGTAGTTTATATAGTTGTGATTATATTGGTGTCATGAATATTGTGTTTATGGTTATGACATTGGATATGCTTTACTACCATATGTACAGTTATTGTAGAACTAGTATTAACACTCTTCTTATTGTGTCACTATTGATTGGGTATTTGATATAAAGGATTTAAAGTTTTAATTGGAAACGTATTCACACCCCTACGGTTTCCACAATTGGTATCAGAGCCACATCGTTCTAGTTTTCAAAACAAATGGTTTTTAAAATAAAGTACGATCCATATATCAAATTACCCATGAAGGGGGATTAAATATGAAAAGTGTTTTGTTGTTTGATTCGTACTAGTTTTGTTATTAAATATACTTTGTATACTAGCTTGAAGGAAAACTTTCTCAAAAGAACTTGGAAGTGTCAACGTATGTTTGTCTAAGTAGTAAGAGTAGAAATGATGTCTAAAACACGAAATTTATGTGCTGGAACAACTTTTTAAAGTCTTATGTTCTACAGTTAAGTTACAAAATGATTTTGAACAAAAAAACGTGTTTTGGGGTCACTGGTGGCGGTCCCATAAATGTTCGGGCGGCCCCCAAATATATCTGGGGGCCATCACCTTTATGGGGGCCGCCTGTCTGTTTCGTCAATTTTTGGTAAAGTTCCAAAAATCATATAAAATCAACCGTAAGTCCGTAGAAGTCGTGCCACCTGCCATTTTAAAGATAATTGAGTCTATTTTCATTTAAAAATACTTCCAAGTCATTATTTCAAACTTAAGTCATTCAGAAATACAATATACTACATAGTGGTCAAAACTTTATGTTTCGTTTTGATGAAAAAACTTGTAGTTTACTCTTTCTTTCAAGTCAAGCATTTCTAGTCAACTTATCCTTGAAAACATTGATCTTGATTAATTTTTAAAATGGGGAGGAAACTATTTTTGTTTTCAAATAAAATCAAGCTATTTATACATCGTTATATCTAATACACAAAACAACGAC
>BQNB010180552.1:0-12667 GCA_026074375.1 Tanacetum coccineum
ACAAGTTACAAACAAGCAACCAAGGTTTTTAGTGAATTGAGCTCATGCATTTCACCCCAAAACAATTAAAGATTTAAAAAGGGGAGTTTATGTGATTACTCACCTTAGAAGCGAGAAGATGCAAAAACTAGTGTAGTTAAGTGAAGCGAGGAAAAACCTGTCAAACGTGGCCTTCTAAGTACGATCTATGACATATGATGAGGTATTAATTAGAATTTAATGATATGCTCGTATACGACGCAAATCTATTTATTAACCATGTTTATCCATTTTCCATGCTAAGTGTACCATGTGTTTAATAACCTAATTTACCAAATTTTGTCCTGGTTTTTAGTTCACTTCCGATGTTTCATTAACTAAGTTAATTATTTTTTATTTTTTCCCCTGACCAGGTGTTAGTACAGTATCATAGGTGTCTCTACAATTTTTTATAGATTTTTACCATGTTTTTAAATTACCAAAATGCTCTTAACAAGAAAATGGGTCAGTTCTGGACATACCATCTTGTACATGCCATAAAATATGTTTAACTTTGAATGTGTTTTATGGGCTTGTATTGAAAGAAAATACATATTATGATTTAGTTCTCGGTAGATTTTTAGGGCTTCATATGCTAGTATGAGTGAGTTATACTTAAAACACGACACTTGACTGAAACATAAAATTAGACTGTTTTGATCACTCTTACCACTTTGCCCAAATCATACCCGAACTTGACCCACATTTTATGACACTTATTTTTATATATAGCTAAGACCTATATCAAACTTTAAGAGTTGGAATCTAATGAAAAGACAACTTTATGATTTATTTATAAATTTTTAAACGTGCTTAACAAAATCAGTCCACCAATTTCATGTTTACACACCGGTACCATTTTCATGGTTTGTTTGACCAAAACCCCATTTCAATACTTCATTCTTAACATTTTCAAAACTAGACTTTGTGTGGATAATTTTAGGCTTATAAAACACATTAAAAGATATTTTTATCATCAATTTATGACTTAAACAAGATTGCTATTCAAAAATCACAACCCACTATTTTGGGTTTTACAAAGACTTTCATGCACTCATTTTTATCTAAAACGACCAAAATAACTCTTGAACCTAGTTCATATGCATGTATACATCCTCTTTATCAAGATAAATTAGTAGACTCTTTGGAAAAATATTGACTCATTGCCTGTACAAATTAACTCCCGATCTAGCATAAAATCATGATTTTATGTATGTTTTTGCCACTAGTTTTGCCATTTAACCCTCCAAATCACCTAAACGAATACCACAATTATTTTAACATCATATTTCGAGTGTCTTAACCATGTGTATTCAGTAGGTACTTTATTTTATAGATTAAATTAAAAGAAAATGGATAAACATGCGTTTTAAGCCCTAAAAGTCACTTTTCGGGTACAAGATAGGCACAAGCCGTCTTGTACCCTTGTCTTACCTCCAAGAACTTCAAGAAATGGTGAACATGAATATGGGGTTGTGGTAAACTTGCTCCTTTAAAATTATGTTGAGGGTGACAACAAGGTCAAGAACTTGTTATAGATTAGCAAGACTCAACCTTGTGTATACATTCTTGAGATTGAACAAGATTTTAATGGTGTTTGTTGCATTTGGTAGGTTTTTGATGAGGGTGGAGTTGTGGTGTTGATGGTGGATCAATTTTTGGGAGGAGGAGGAGGGAGAATATCATATTTTGTGTGTGTGAAATGATGAAAAGTGTTGGTGAAGAGTAGAGTAAACATAGGAAAGACAAAAGAGAGATAAAGTGTGTGTAAGTATCCAAGCAGTGTGATTGGTGGTTTGTGTGGTGGGAGTGGCCCTAGGCTGGTCTTAAAGAGGGGAGAGGAGGTGATAATTTTTTTTTTGTTAATTTTGTGCATATTTGTATTGTGTATTTGTTATGTAAATATTAAGTGTAAGTATTTAGTTAATGTATAAGCAGAGTTCTAAAAGGCACGTCATGGCGTCGCTAAGGCCTTGCAATAGCACGAGGCGTAACCTCCACGCTACGCAATAGACCAAGGCATAGGCTTAAGGCGTGACGTGAGATGAGAAGTGGAAAAACGTGATAAGACGTGATGCGTGGAGGCTTTTTTGAATTCAATTTCGAAAAAAATCGTTTTCTTTTTATAGAAATGAAAAAGATTGCATGCAAAGATAGTTTATTGACTTTATGCCTTATGTATGACACTTTTTTTAAATTCAATATATTTGAATATGATATAAATATATTAATTTATAAATATTTTTATATTTGTGCCGCTTTAAATTATGCCTTAAAAACGCCATGACTCGCCATGGCTCCTAAGGCATGAGGCTTGGCCACGCCGCCACGCCATGCCTCATGCTATTTACAACCTTGTGTATAAGGTTTAAGTATGAAAATGTAAAATGTGTAAGTGTAAATATGAAAATGTATTAAGTGTATAGTATGATGTATATTAATAGTGAATTTATATACTTAGGTAGTCTTGAAGTCTTTTAAGTACGTTATTAATAGTGTAAGCGCATAAACGTAAAAGTTAACGCAATATCGAGTTTACCAGGAGACTTGCAAGTTATGAAAAGTGAAGTGACCTAAGTTCATAAAGGTGAACGACTTATGTTTATTTATGATTCTTGACATGAACTTAATAACCTTTGTGTAACACCCCGTAAAAAATTCTAATTTATCGTCGTTGACTTTTTCATGAATCAGTTGACTTTTATTAATTGCCTGAAATTTTTACGTTTAACTAGGGAATTCACCCCCGTGTATCTGAGAATTGTTACCGGATGCAATCCGGCTTGCTATTTAATGTAGTCTTTTGGTAAATGTCGTGTTTTGCGTTTCGGTTAAATATTTAAATTTTCAGAAAATTCTTTTAAGTTATCGCGCGTTTTCAGTTTTTGCGCATACTGTCGATGTCGTTTAAAAATATCTTAAGTGTAAAGGAAATATCCAAGGTTCATGGGATTCCTTTATGCATGATCAAAAATTTAAAAATTCAAACACCATATAATTCCCTCATAATTTGAGGGGGAGCATCAAAATGTTCCCAATAAAGGCTTGACATATAATTAGAACATTTTTCTCCCTAAATAATTTTCATACATATTTGAATCAATTGATATCCGAAATATCAAGAGATTTGACATTTTTGATAAAGGGAGAAAATGCGATTAAAATATATATATAACTTGTATAATGTGATCTTAAAGAATCATGTGTGAACTCCTTTCTTCGTATGTGCTAAACATTTCCAGTTATCGATGCACATATGCAGGGGGTGCATTTCTGAAAAGTAAAACCATGGAGGTACTAAATGTTTTGATTTATATCAAAGTACCTTGATTGATGTTTTCAAATAGTTTTAAGGCTGTAAACAATACCGAAAAACCGACCATGTATTTAATTCATTGGAGTTATAAGGTGGTTAGGTATAGTTGTTCGTTTCTACGATCCAGCCAGAACCGAAAGGATCTACCCAGGGACATTCCATTAGATAGAATATAAGTCCATAGGTATGATAAAAAGGAGAAAAAGTGAGAAAAGGGAAAAATGTGGATTAAGACAGAGCTAACACTGGAACAAACACAACAAGGTGTCAGTGATGAAGTCTTGATAAGCATTGAAGGGGTTGAAGAATGAAAAAGAAAAGTTAAGATAAAGGGTAAAAAGAAAGAAGCCCTCTTTACATTTAGGGAGAAACCGGCTCAATACATATGCTATCAGAAACACCTAAGCTGTTGTCTGGTATTGAAGATAGTCATCATGGACCCAGTGATGCAATGCACAACCCTCCCTAGCCACTAAAGGTCTCTTAAAAGACTCTTGTTTCATTTCTCACAGAGATTACACGCATTTCTATTGACTTTCTCACTCCGAGTTAGTTGGTATTGAAAAGGTGGCAGTCTGCTCCAGCCTCTGATTACTAAAACCAAATGTGCACT
The DNA here is from genome assembly GCA_026074375.1 of Tanacetum coccineum. Taxonomy (NCBI): domain Eukaryota; kingdom Viridiplantae; phylum Streptophyta; class Magnoliopsida; order Asterales; family Asteraceae; genus Tanacetum; species Tanacetum coccineum. The sequence continues at coordinate 3,948 of BQNB010180552.1, forward strand.
ATTAAGTCTAGAGCCAAAAGAGATCATCCATAAATCTCACTAGGACACTATTCAAATATATTTGTTGCTCACACACTGTGAAAACAAGTAATAACTTAAGAGTCCTACGCATTATCCTTGTGATATTGCCAGAACATCAGAGTGATACTAAAGTATTCACAATGACGATGGAAATCCTTCCAGAGCCAACATCAAACAAGCTCTACGGTAGGTGACTTGTGAGATCCTATATGGATCAAACTTGTGACACTGGATATCGATTCAGTCCAGACTATGAATTGACGATTGATGAATTTTGAAATGCATAAAACTCTCGATGTGTCACAAAATCACTTTAGCAAGTGACACGTCGATTGATTTTCAAATCAATTTTTGATTCAATCGGTGAGACTTTGTCTTACTGGTTCACTCATACCGTGTTGTCTGCTTTGAGACGCTCCGGTAATGAGAACGGTTGTGCAGCTGCGAAACCATGTCAGGGAGATTCTCTTGAATTCTACCTGATCACAAGCAGTATTTATACTGATTAACGGGGAACCGTGGTTATTGCAACCGTATTCGGCGAAGTGACAAAGACACTTTCGTATCACTAACCCATTCATGCAGGTAATCCCGATGGTGGCAGCATCTGGTCTAAGACAAGTCAGATTCATAACCACATGCTCATACTCAACCGACATATGTAAAGACATTATGAAAGCTCAAATGCATGTTTCAAAAGACTTCCGCTACTATGATACCGCACGTCTTCCTTGAAGTGACGAAGTATTAAAGTTAAAGAATTTCAAGAAAGATGGCTATTCAAGCTTTCAAGATAAAGAAAAGTATGAGCATGTCGATCCGAAGGTCACAAGTTCACAAGAAGGCAAAAGATCACAAGATGATGATAAGAGATTAGATTTGACTGATGATCTCAAAGAAGCTCAATATCACATACAAGTCAAGCTGAAAGAAACAAGCTCAAGCCTAAAGTCCAAAATATCACTACACATATCTCAAGATGATGACAAAGATACAAGACACCGCGCCGCAAGCCTCTCCAACCACGCAATGACGCGGCAAACTCAAATTACCCCCCTTGCTATCACCACAGCAACTTCGTCTCAAAAACCACCACCTTCCACGACACGAACCCACCTAAAAAAGTAAATAGCGTCGCACGAATCACCAAATAAGGTAACCAAAAACAGAAAACCGGGCCAACTCAAAGACAGCCTATGTAACCCACGGTGGGTGCCGGCCTTTACTTGGAATCAAATACTCATCAACAAAGCTTGGAGATATAGTTGGTCATATCATTAATCAACTAATTCAAGAATCTTAATGTATCTTTTCTCTCTCCTAGAAGTTTCTAGACCACTCTTCTCACTATAAAAGAATTCTTACTTTAAATGTGTGTATGATTAGATATACCTAGAATTCAAGATTTTATTTTACTAAAATATCATCAAAAAAGATACATATCTATTGATTATGTATATAAAAGCTGCCATTTTGAAAAATAGTTTTACATACAAGAAGATAAAACTTACTTAGTGCAATATAAGTTAATAGAATCATGTAAACAAAAACAATTAATTACTTTATCACCTGATAACTTCAACGAGGTTTGGAACCCGCGTTTCGCTGTGGAGCGTGAACGACTAACTCTGAAACGTACCGATAACCCTAAGAACATTTTTCGTAAATTGTCAATGAAAATAATTTACACAAAATAGTTCCCTCGAGTTAGATCGTTAAACTCCCGTTGGCAAAGTTAGTCCTTAAGGACTAACTTTGCAACGGAACGATAACTCAGGGACTATTTTTGTAAATATTTTCATTGACAATTTACGAAAAATGTTCTTAGGGTTATCGGTACGTTTCAGAGTTAGTCGTTCACGCTCCACAGCGAAACGCGGGTTCCAAACCTCGTTGAAGTTATCAGGTGATAAAGTAATTAATTGTTTTTGTTTACATGATTCTATTAACTTATATTGCACTAAGTAAGTGTTAATCTACATGTATTAAACTATTTTTCACAATGGCAGGCCTATTAATACATAATCAATAGATAATGTCATCTTTTATATGCTAATTTAGTAAAACAAACTCATGAATACTAGTTATCTAATCACACACACAATCAATGAAGAAATCTTAGAGAGAGAAAGAGAAGTTGGACACTTTTAGAGAGAGAAACAAAAGATGGAATATTTGATAAATGAAATGACCAACACCTTCTCCAAGCTATAAAGAGGGTATTTATACCAATACAAGGCCGGCCCACCTTGGGCTTTCCATGGACTTTGGCCCAGTTAGCTTAATAAGGTTCCAAATATTATCTACGAGCTACGTTATACATATTTAGGAGTGACTGAGACTTTTCCGTATTTCTAACAATCTCCCCCTAAGGGAGGTCACTCCAATTACCAAAATCTTAAGCTCAACATTCTAAGAATGTCTTCAATCATGCTCGTAGTCTTATATCTTTGTCATCATCTTGTGATATGTGTAGTGATCTTTAGACTTTAGGCTTGAGCTTGTTCCTTTTAGCTTGACTTATATGTGATCTTGAGCTTCTTTGAGATCATCAGCCAAATCTAATCTCTTATCATCATCTTGTGATCTTTTTCCTTCTTGTGAACTTGTGACCTTCGGACTGGCATGCTCATACTTTTGTTTATCTTGAAAGCTTGAATGACCATCGTTCTTGAAATTTTTTAACTCTAATACTTCGTCATTTATTTTGAGATGGAGGGGGTTCAAGAAAGACTGCGGTAATCAGAGTAGCGGAAGTCCTTTTGAAACATGCAATGAGCTTTCATAAAGTCATTACATAGACGTAGAGTATGTCAAGTGGCTAATTAATCTGACTTTTCTTAGACCAGAAACCTGCCACCAATCGGTATTACCTGCATGTAATAGTTATAGGTGAAAAACCACATATATAGAAGAAAGTGTCTTTGACACTTCAACGAATACGTTGCAAATAAACCACGGATCCCCGTTAATCAATATAAATAACTGCTTTGATCCAAGGTAGAATTTAAGAGAATCTCCCAGACATGGTGTCGCAGCTGCACAACCGTTCTCATTACTGGAGCGTCTCAAAGCAGACAACACGGTATGAGTGAACCAGTGAGACAAAGTCTCACCGATTGAATCAAAAATTGATTTGAAAATCAATCGACGTGTCACTTGCTAAAGTGGTTTTGTGACACATCGAGAGTTTTATGCATTTCAAAATTCGTCAACCGTCAATTCATAGTCTGGACCGAATCGATATCCAGTGTCACAAGTTTGATCCATATAGGATCTCACAAGTCACCTACCGCAGAGCTTGTTTGATGTTGGCTCTGGAAGGATTTCCATCGTCATTGTGAATACTTAAGTATCACTCTGATGTTCTGGCAATATCACAAGGATAATGCGTAGGACTCTTAAGATATTACTTGTTTTCACAGTGTATGAAAAACAAATATATTAGAATAGTGTCCTAGTGAGATTTATGGATGATCTCTTTATGGCTCTAGACTCGATAGTGCACTTTAGTTTTAGTAATCGGAGGCTGGAGCAGACTGCCACCTTTTCAATACCAACTAACTCGGAGTGAGAAAGTCGATAGAAATGTGTTTAATCTCCGTGAGAAATGAAACAAGAGTCTTTTGAGAGACCTTGAGTGGCTAGGGAGGGTTGTGCATTGCATCACTGGGTCCATGATGACTATCTTCAATACCAGACAACAGCTTAGTGTTTCTGATAGCATATGTATTGACCCGGTTTCTGCCTAAGTGTAAGGAGGGCTTCTTTCTTTTCACCTTTTATCTTTACATTTCTTTTTCATTCTTCAACCCCTTCAATGCTTACCAAGACTTCATCACTAACACCTTGTTGGGTTTGTTTCAGTATTAGCTCTGTCTTATTCCGCATTATCTCCTTTATCACATTTACTCCTTTTGTATCATACCTAAGGACTTATATTCTATCTAATGGAATGTCCCTAGATAGATCCCTCTAGTTCTGGCTGGATCATGGGACAGATACCTAACCTTAACCACCTTATAACTCTATAAAATTAAGTACATGGTCGGTCTTTTTGTATTGCCACAGTTGCCATTAAAACCTTTTGAAAATTCAACCAAGGTACTTGTGATATATATATCAAAACGTTTCTACCTTAATAGTTTTTACTTTTTAAACAATGCTCCCCTTACATATGTGCATCGATATTCGAAAGTGTTTTGCACATACGAGGAAGAAGTTGTACTAGAGTCTTTACTGATCACATATTACAAGTTGTATATTTTAATCATATTTTCTCCCTTATAAAAAATATCAAATCTCTTGATAGTTTGGATATCAATTGATTCAAATATGTTTGAAAACTATTTGGGGAGAAAAATGTTATGATTATTATCAAGTCTTATTTGGAACAATATAATGCTCCCCCTCAATTAATGAGGGATATATATAGTGTTGAGTACATTTATTTAAAAGATTTTGAATTTACTAAGAAATTCTTAAAAATTTATACTCAAACACTATATATATATTGGCCTATTTTACTAGTCTACACTACTTAATATACATATTCACAAGATTTGTTTTTCAAGACATGACCTGAGTGAGTAGAACAAAATATGACAGAGTCATACTGTTCGCTGTAAGAGTCTGTAGTCAGTCACATAATCTCTTCCACCAACGAACTTCTCTAAGCTCCTTATTATCCTCCTTTCTAGCAACTATTGATTAATATCTTTAATCATGATTCGAGACTGTTTCTAATCTGTTGCAGTCCATTTCCTCCTTTCCATGGCTTTGTTATACCCCCAACCTGAGGTTCTTCATCATCTAATCTAGAGTATTACGAACTGAAGTGAGTGTGCCATCACTGAACTTGTAGAGCTCGTCAGTACGCGACAGTCTCTTCCTTTTTAGCTTGTCTTCGTAAATCACTCTTTGAGGTTCTGAGAGAGTAGTGTATGGCGTTCTGCGAGACATGGGGGGGTGGTGGGGGGGGGGGGGTGGTCATGCATACGAAGTTTTCGTGGCTTGGAGATGTTGAGCTTCTTTTGGTAACTTTCTACCCTCAGCTGAAGATCTTCAACTCTCTTCTGAATGACAATCCTTCACGTATACATACGTAAAGCCACTGCTAAGTCGAAAATTTCATCTCCCTCAAGGTTAAAGAGTTTGTTTTGAACTACGAGAAGCAGCATTTCTTCGATGTCATTCAGATGAAGTCTTGGAAAGTCGCCCTCCATGAACTTGTAAAGTTTCTAGTCTACTATTCGCACTGCAATCTCCTTCAGATAACCATAAACCATACCACTTATCGACTGTGACACTTGTCACACTTAAAATCCCCATGGTTAAGTAAACATCATGTCTGGACACCCTGTTGATCACGTATCTGTAGAACCTTTGACGTTTGGGTTCCCAGTGAGAGATCCCTAAAGCAGTGTACTTGTCATAAGCTACCTTTATTAGACTCCATTGCTTGGGGACCATGTCTTCAATACCTTCCATCTCATACTTTTTAGCCTTTGTCTTAGTTGTTTATGCCGTATACTTTCTATCAGTACTTTCTTTTCTTAGATATTCAAGATCATTGTTGAAGAAGAAATCTATCAGGACAGTGAGACGACCTTGAGATTCTTGCAAAAGTAGAGGTTTGCTGAGGCCATAGGGACAATGATTTCCTTCAGGGTTATTCCAGTCAAGTTGATCAGATAAAGCCCGATAGCACTCTTTAATATTGTATTTCAGTTCCACACAACTTTTGCACGTTCCTTTGAGTAAATTATAAACCGGTCCAACTAGATCAACTTTGGTGAATTTACTGATCTTGAGACGGTTCATAGCAAAGTCAAAGAAGTTAATAGGAGTGCTCATCAAGTCATCAAAGGTAAGAGGAGGTTTTTCTGCATTAGCCAGATCATTAAGCCAACTTTGTTCCAGTCCATCATCAGCTGATTTTCTTGTGTTCCATTCTGGATCAGGAGTAGGAGGCCTTGCAGGTTTCTTAAACTAAACATCCTTTTTTATAGCCTCAACATCAGGTTGTTCATCAGTATTACCCGTTTCATCTCCTTAATTTAGAGGCATATCATTATATGTAGCCTCAAAGAATGTTTCCTCTGATTGTACAGACTTGCCAGTTGATTTTTGCTGAGATTGAGTGGTGCCTTTAGAGAAACCAACTGATGTTGGCTTTTTGGACGGTTCACCATCCTTACTTTTCTTCAACCGTTGGTCTGGTCCAGCAGGAGGGTCTTGATCTTTATCATCATGCTTTCTCTTCTTTTGAGTAGGAGGTTCAACTGTCTTAGCTTTTTTCATTTCATCCTTATCCATGATCAATGATTGCATGAGTGCATCATATAACACTTGGTGTGTTGGATGCTTCTCGTAAGACATATTCTTCCTCATCATATGAAAGAAAATTTCCTTTTGGTCAAACTCAGTTCTTGCATCTTGATTAAAGGGTTTTGAAGATTGCTCAAGGAGTTGCTACTTAGATGCAGCTTCTCTTGATTTTCTGATTTTTGAACCTTTTTTGATGGTTCTGTTGCTGAGTATCAATTGGATGCTTTTGAGGATATTGTTGTGTGAGTTCTTCCGTATGTTTTTAGAGCGCCTTTTAAAGTGTACCCCCCATACTTGATCCAAGATACTCATTAACCACTGTTGGTACTTGAGATCTGATTAATGCATGAATAGTTGTAGAATGATCAGCTTGCTTGAGTTCTTTGACTTCTTTTTCCAATTCAGATACTCGAAGCTGGATAGCAGAAAGGGTTTCAGATACAGGAAAAATAGTAGTAGATGAGGGAGCTTTAGTGTTGTTGTTGGTGTGAGGATTGGTGTTAATTGTTGAATCGTTGAGGTGAAGTAAGAAGGAATGAGAATGAGTGGAAAGATAGTTATTGCAGGAGCTTCTGTAATGATTTCAGGGATTCATGTAAGAATTATAGGCTTAGAAATTACTGAAACGTACAGTAAGCAGGGATAAAGCCTAGATATTTGGTACTTCATGTTGGATTTGAATGTCTAACATTGAGTTAATTTATGCATCTATATTATCTTGAATGTCCAACATTGAGTTAATTTATGCATCTAAACCATGTAAGGTAGATAGGGACCATATATCTCCTGGAAGGTATGCCTTCTATTCATCATTTCCCTATCCTGTAACATACTTAAACCCTAAGGGTGTATATTGCTACTTCCACCCACACTTGATCCAAAGTAAGGAGATGGACACCCGATTACCTAGTAAATAAGGGTGGAGTCAAGCTAGAGACTCAAACAAAAACAAGCGTTTCGTGGGAGGCACCCCTTGCCTATCTTTTAATTTATGTTTTGTCTTATTTCATTTCAATTTTTGCATATTAGTTGGTTTGTATGTTCCTTACTTGGTTTTACAGGGGTATAACAGTGAGGAGACAAAATTCGAGGTCACCTCGACTCGTAATTATGTGGTAATGTTGCTATTGTTGCAGCAATTACGGCGTAACCAACACAGCTACGTCGTAATCATTTGGATTACGGCGCAATCTTTTCCATGATTACGCCGTAACTGAACTTAATCTAAAAATTTCAAAATGTCATCCACATAATTACGGCGTAACCCAGTCCATGGTTACGCCGTAATCCCTTCCTGCAAACCATTAAAATTGTTTGAAATTTCACAAAACCATGTATATTGGTAAACGAACTTTGTGGGTATGTTCTCTGGAAACCCTCACGAGACTTCACTCGTCCACTTGGGCCACCAAGTGGTTTAAAAGGCTTATTGCATAAGCTAAATGCAACCGTGATTCCTACAAAAGCGAGTTATGATTGTATTTCTTGTATCATTATCCTATACATTTTGTGCTATTATGCTTTTATCTGGATTATGCTTTTGGTATTAGTCTTTCTTGCAGCCATACAGGTTGTGCACATGTGGTGGTGCTTTGATTGTTAGATATTAGAAAAAGACTCGGTCACCTCGTGTATTTTACTGTTTATTATAGCTCGTAGTTTAATAGTTAATAGTACATTTTTCGGTTTTAAGTTGGGTACGAATACCCGGTATATTGTAAGTACTATATATAGCCTCTTCCAACTTTGGAAGAGGCAAGCTAGTCATTATTTCCTTTCATAGAAAAACACTTTCTCTCTCTAAGATATTCTCTCTCAAGTGTTTCTCTCTCTAAGAAACTAGCCAAATCCAAGAATCGACCCTGTGTTATGATATAGGATATACCACAGCTGAGAACTTTATTGTTTATTGTGATGCCTCGCATAAAGGATTAGGTGTTGTCTTAATGCAAAATGAGAAGGTGATTGCTTATGCATCACGACAACTGAAAATTCATGAGAAAAATTACACAACTCATGACTTGGAGTTAGGAGCAGTAGTGTTCGCTCTAAAGATTTGGAGGCACTATTTGTATGGGACTAAGTGTACCGTGTTCACTGATCACAAAAGCTTACAACATATCCTGGATCGGAAGGAGTTGAACATGAGACAACATCGTTGGTTGGAATTGCTCAGTGATTATGATTGTGAGATTCGTTATCACCTGGGAAAGGCGAATGTAGTGGTTGACGCTTTAAGCATAAAAGAACGAATTAATCCATTACAGGTTCGAGCCTTAGTTATGACTATTAGTTTGGATCTCCCCAGGCAAATTTTAAACGCTCAAGCCGAGGCAATGCAAGCTAAGAACATCAAAGCAGAAGACTTG
>BQNB010180555.1:0-12667 GCA_026074375.1 Tanacetum coccineum
CCTGTCATAGCATATAAGTTACCATATGCTTGGTAAAGGATCAAACCTCCACCGCTAGGCGCAAGCATTATTCATTACTATTAAAGAGGGTTTTTAAAGGCTTGTGGGGTGTAGGTGTAAATAACATTAACGAAAATGGAAATGGATGGGATACATTTAAGGAGTGACTTTTGGGTGAAATTGGAGTGGAAAGGTTAGCTAATTACTTATAAGAATACATGATGGTTTGGTTACTAAGCCAAAGATTCGGACAAAATATACAAACTCTACAAAACTCTACACCAATCTCTTTCTTTTTCTTTTCTTGACTCTAATATAAACATAAGCAAATGGCAGCCCGTACATTTTTTTTACTTTTTTATATATTTTTTTCGATTCTTTTATTTTCTTTTCTCATTTTTTCGTACACTTTGCCCTGCCATTACTTAAACATATAATACAACATGGGGGTTTATAGATACACCCCTACACTTGAACTTTTACATACTCGATTATTTACAATCTAACTAATGACCCGAATTGAGGTGGATCAAAATAACATGGAGCTTATTGAGCTCTATTAGGGGTAATAAATTACTTCTTCCCCAATTCTTCATAAGATGAATACTACCATGAATCCCAATCGTCCCAAAACTGTATTTACAAGGATAAGGACTTAGCAACCGTGTACTCAAATAATTAACTTGGGTTAAAACAATAATGTACTAAAAATGAGTACATACAAGGTAAGCTAAGGTGATTTGGGTGTAACAATTGGTTCAAGGGTGACAATGCTCTTCATTAATAGTCCGGCTTAACCAGAAAATTACGAGAACTGTGAAAAAGGATAGGCTTGGAGGGTTGTACAATGAGTGCATGGCAAGGGTGTGGGATAGTTATATAGTCGATGTGACCATACTAACAATTACAGGTTTAAAACATGGGTTAATCGTAGTGCCTCTTTTTTTAGCAAGTCCTAATACTTACTATGCGGTCTCGGGATGCATCACAAAAACAAGTTCTAGAATTCTTATATATACCGGTATTGCTCATATATTTTAATAACTATCCAATGCTCCAGAAAGGCGACAAAGACCTATAGTATACATCTGTAATGCGGAATTGACACATATGACTGCATCTCGAAAACCTTAACTCGAGAAGCAATAAATGTATAAACTATCTGGGTATCAAAATGGATACTCGAAATTCTAAACGGATCTAAAGGCGAACTCTCACATTTTTGGGTGGAAAGTCTAAGGGTTTTTGTGCTAGTCATACTACATTCTTGTCCATGTGACGCTAATAAACACTCGGTTTTGTTAGTATGTGTCATAAAAAAAAATTTGTCAAAATTACCTTTTTATGCTATGTTTCGTTTTTTTACTCTTCAATTTTAAGGACAAAGCAAATGGCAAATGAAGGAATAGTTTCAAAGGCTTATTTCCCCCTACACTTAAGTTGAACATTGTCCCCAATGTTCTATAGAAGTACCCGTAAAAATGAATAAAAAGAAAAGAAAACAAGTAAAGAAAATTGTATCCCCTTAGTTTGCTTAATAATGGGAAGAAAATGCGATAACTGGTTAAATCGTCCTCCAAGAATCCTCCAATGAAACTTCCTAAGAACCTCCAAGATTTCTTCTTCATCAAATTTAATCTGTATCAAAGAAAAAGGACTACCCAAGCTTAAAATTGGAGGATAGATATTTATACAACGAGAATTTAGGATTTGGACTCTATGAAAGCAGTATAGATAGGATGAGGAGTAATTGGAATGTATTCATAGGTTTATGAGGTTTATAAAAGATTTTCTAACTTTAACTGTTGTGCAAACTATTTTTCGAAAATACTTGAAAAATTCCAAATTTCTCTGTAGCTGGGGTCACGACACTGTCAGGAGGAATCCTAACACCGTCTCTAGGTTTTGAGCAAAATTTTTATTTTTGTTTTCTTTGAAAAACTTCCTGCATGTGATTACATGAGTTATTTTTTGTAAAAATTGCTGCATGAAACTGGGATTAGTCAATATAATCATATGACTCGAAACTAACGTAAATTAATCTAAACAATTTATTTTAAAAGTTTCAATTGGTTTTTAAAAACCGGATATTTCCCCTACACTTATTTTATGCAAAATACCTTTAATTGTGAGGATTTTGACTCTATGAAAGCAGTAAAGATAGGATGAGAGTAATGATGTAATCATAGGTTTATGCAGGTTTATAAAAGAATTACAAACTTTAAATGTTGTGCAAACTATTTTTCGAAAATACTTGAAAAATTCCAAATTTCTCTGTAGCTGGGGTCACGACACTGTCAGGAGGAATCCTAACACCGTCTCTAGGTTCTGAGCAAAATTTTTATTTTTGTTTTCTTTGAAAAACTTCCTGCATGTGATTACATGAGTTATTTTTTGTAAAAATTGCTGCATGAAACTGGGATTAGTCCATATAATCATACTGACTACGAAAACTAACAGTAATTAATCTAAACAATTTATTTTAAAAGTTTCAATTGGTTCTTAGAAACCAAATATTTCCCATACACTTATTTTATGCAAAATACCTTTGATTGTAAATAAGACGAAGCTACAAACAAACAAAGCATGATTACAAAATAATTCAAACATTAAAGAATAAATGAAGAGAATTAAAACACATGATACTCAATAAATTAACGCACAACTAATTCAAATACATAACCAAAGTAAAAGTTCAAACATCCAAATCCTAAGCTATTACAAGCCATAATTGTTCAACAACGAAAGTAATTAAGGAGTACATGACAAAACAAAGAAAATCAAGAAGAGCCATCATGGGATGGGTCAGGACGGTATGCATAGCCTGGAGGCATGAGTCCATGGTAGCCATAGGGAGGGTAATCGGCTTCACATCTGGGGAAAGGATCGATCTAGAGGTGTGGATCTAGGTTGTCTCTGGTGGACAAGTATTATAATTCGCGGATGGTGTAGTCGTACGTCTAATTGGCTTGCGCCTCCTGTTGCCCCCGCCAAGCATAAAATTGCTCCCAGCGTTCGCCTTGTTGGTCCATCCATTGTGCTTGATGAGCCTGCCAATTGCCTTGGCTCATGTTCTAGTACATTTTGGCAGAGCCACCAGCCCCCTCATTGGCCGCTTCCCATTCAGCCTCCTCCTCGACTTCTTCCTCTTCCTCTCCTGCTCGTGTTGTGGGCCAAACACACATCCCATTTTGAAGTTCCATGATAACGCCCATCACAATCAATGATTTTTTCTTGAACACATGAGGCGAAGGCTCAATGCTTAATGCATACCAAATATCTAAAGGGAGTAAGGGAAAAGAATTTGATTTATGGAGGGATGTTTATTACTAGGATTGCTAGGTCGTTTGGGTTGTTGACCAATGGAAAAAGCCAATACAGAATGTTACAAACGACCTATGGAGTGTAGATACAATAGAGATAGTTGAGGTTGATCTCAGTGACTCTACAGGTGGTTTCTTTTCTCCCCGCAATGGTCGTTGCGATGCAATGATGGGCTAGCTTAACCCTAGGGTCCCTAATGGATGCCACCCTCATGTTTCCCACATTGAACCCACCATCCCCAATGGTCGGCCAAAATTAAGCAAACTAGGGGAGATGGGCTCAAATTCAAATGAAGTAAAGAATTCATAAGCCAATTCCGGGTAGATGGGCTCATTCACACAGAAAAGATTTCCCCATTGAGACTTGGAGAAAGGGTTGGTATTGATGGAATCAAAGAAGGCTTGATCAACATTTTGGCGAGCGAGGAACTCCCAATCATCCCCTGAATGGATGGGGCGTCTTGCAAGAGTGTCATAGTTCAATTGGTGCACCCCATTTTCGAACACTCTGAATATTTAGATCTTTTCTTGTAATAAGATTTCTTGAGAGGTGGAGATTTGTTTGTGAGGAGGAGGATGTCCTCTTGTGCTGATAGGTCTTTTGTCTCATTTGTCTTTAGGATGACATCAAATAAAATGATAAATGGAAATTTAGGGGCCAAAGATACGTCTAAGTGTTACTTGTATCAGGATGGTCGTGCGATGGCTTGTCACCATTTTTACCTTGACTCCCGAACCGTTATGAAGAATTTTTGTTTTTAAAAATGGTTTATCGAGGGTAGAGCAAGGCTGATTTTCCATAAACAACTCGTTTCCAAACACCCCCTTGTAATCAGACCCATAACAAAATGATGATTCTGGAAAAATCTTGGTCAATGGTACTAGGTCTAAGTTATTTTTGTGAAGTGTTGAATTTAGGTGTATTCAATACTTAATAAAACTACTGTGTAGACTAATGCACGTTACCATTAATTTCGACCAATTGATGTGGTGAGAAAGCCCAATGTGGTGAAATCGTAATTGGAGTGCAAATGAGAGCGAATTCGAGATGAAGTAGTGGTGAAGATAAGAGGGTTGAATCACTTACCAATTGGGGATTATTATCTTTCGTGTAGCAAGATCTGAATCCCAAGTCGGTTATGATGGTGATAGAGATGTTTTTGTTTTGGTAGAAGAGAATGAGGGAGGAGATGGGGTTTTTATATTCTTGCCCAGCTCTTAGTGACGGCGTCGTATATTTCTCCTGACGCCGTCAGGATGGACAGGTCGTTCAAAATCCCCCATTTAAAGATATTTGTACTATTCTTAGGAGAGTCAACATTCCTCCTTCCCCCGGCGGTCAAATAATACACGGTTACTTTTGGTAAGAGTGAAAGAGTAGTGTTGTGGAGTTTGTTAGAACTCCTTAGATTGTTTATAACTCGAGATTGTTTAGATCTTATCTAGGATTAACAATAACAAAGTCCATAGAATATGCATAGCGGAAATAACATAAGAACAATGTAATTGTAACAAGGTTTTACCAAACATTCCAAGCCCCAATATTATTTGATCAGAATAATACGATTACAACAAATTTGTAACAGGATCAAGTTACCTTGACCTTGAGGCTAAACCTAACATATGGCGTCTACATCTCTACGCCTGGACACACACACTTTTCCTGATGTTCACATCTTGGCACATACTGAAAAGTACACGCCTATGTCTTTTTATATATTAGAGACATTAGGTTTTACAAAAGATAAGAACAAATAATATCTTCATAACATTTAATATTATCTTCTATATCTTTTATCTTCTTAAGGAGATCTTCTGGAATCTTTATCTTTTGTAGAATTCCATCTACATGACTTAGACCCTTCTTGTTTCATTATTTTGTCTTATAAACTCAAATATAATTCCTAACAATCTTCCCCTAGTTGATAATGACAACCAAAATAAGCACAAACTTTTTCCCCTAAAGTTAATGTATATGAATGAAACAAAACTTCTCCTTAATCCATGCTATACCACCAAGGATCTGTTACTTGCAATTCTTCTTTGTAAATCTTCTTCCCCTTTTTATCATAATCAAATAGGGGACTAAAGTATGCAACTTTGATTTCGACAACCACAAACCACTATCATACTTCTAATCCAGCCTTCCAATGTCTCAAATTACCCTCCATGATGCGCCTTAAGATAAATGAACTTGAGCAGTAGAAACTTAAACTAGCAGTAGTAATAATGACTTACAGTAGTAAAAACCTTCACCCTGTGTGGTATATAAATGGTTAAACATTTTAACATTAAGCTTCCCCTAAAACCTATATGTTAACCATTTCTTGAATCTTCAATTATGTAGTCTCTATGTAATGATCACTGATGAAGAAAACTAAGTATAACGAACTTGATGTTAAAGTAGAACAACCTAAACTTGTATCTTATATCTTGTACTATCTATGTGACTTCGAACTCATACCAAGACCAAAGTATAAGTAGATTGCAACCTCTTGACAAAATCCTCATCTTCTATGAGAAACATAACACAAAGTGATAGCAAATGTGAGCATTGAGCACCATAAGTTTGTAAATCACACACCTTTGCTAGATTCGTCAAGTCTTTGTCACAACGTTGAACGCACGAACAAGTTACCTCATGCTAAAAGGTATGATAAAACACGTATCCAAGTAGTTCTACTTCATCGTCAAATAGGTGATAAATAATCATCTTCGTATTCAATTAAATAATCCCAAAGCAAGCCTTTATAATCTGTTAAGAACAGTAAAAACTATAACAAAAATCTAAACAGTAAAACCAAAAATAAACAATCTTGGTTTTCTATTCTATTCGAGATCCAATTCTGTGTGTTGTCCGATAACCACCAATCAACCGAGAACCAACTTGCTTTGTCATCTGATATCGGCTAAAACTGGCAGTATAAACTTAAAAAGCCATAACCAATATGAACAGTAGTGACTGCCTAGAAGTACTAAAAACTAAGTAGCAGTATTAAGTTTATACTCCAAAACCCTAGTAGCATATGCTTACTTGAAATAAATTTAAGCCTGAGCAGCATAAACCACAATCAACAGTATTAACCTTGAGCTGCTAGCAATATTAACTGCTAATCCTTGTAGTAACGTTAACGAGCAAAAACTGAACATATGTTCTATCCAAGCAGTTGTAACTAACCGCTTTAACCTTAACTTACATTGACAGCACAAACATTCCATTCGAATTCAAGTAGCACAAACATAAAGCTTCTTAATCACGAAGCAATAAGTAATTCGTTTAAGCACAAACAATATTAACTAACTTTGTGTACAAAAGCTACTATATACCACGATATTTATCCATTAAATCAATCAAACATGCCTTACCAAGTCACTTCTTGGCCTGATCTACAAAACTGGATTCGAGCCCAACACCAGCACTAGTAGATAGTAGCAACACTAAGTATGAAAGCAGCATAAAATTTACCTTGGCAGTACTAAGTACAGACTAGCAGTACTAACAATCTCAAGGTAGCAGTACTAATATGATACAAACAGTACTAATAGCTCCTTCATCCCATACTTTTTATGACACTATAAAGTGTTAGTAAAACTGATCTCCCATATTGCAATGCCAGTAAATGAAGGATTCATAACTTCAGTATATCACAACTTCTTCCAGATCGATTAAAGTTAGGGTTTTCAGTTGCATCCTCTTCATACCAAGACACGAACATAGCAACTTTCATTCACACTAGAATGATCTTACATCTTCACTTCCCCTAACCATGTTACACGAGCTACTTGTTACATCATCATGTGCAACTATTGATCGACGCTTATACCACCTGATAGAACTTTATTAGGGTTTTAGAAAAACCTAAATCTTGTAGCTCCAAATCGTCTTGCTGCTATAATCATTCGTTCTTACTAGGGTTTATCACCAATCCAAGGATTGACTCACCAAAGCTAGTAGGCACATAAATAATATTGATCGATCAAAACATCTCCCGCTGTTGTTGCTACTCCTTCTAGATGCCATTCAAAACATGATAACATGTTTCTGCTTTGATAACAATTAGGGTTTGACAAACCCTAATGTTGACAAATATGACTTGCACCCAAAACAAAAAACTCGTATCATTATTTCTTCAAAAACACGACCATGAAAACACCTTGTATAGTCCTAGATCACGAGCCACGAGGCTCTGATACCAATTGTGGAGTTTGTTAGAACTCCTTAGATCATTTATAACTCGAGATTGTTTAGATCTCATCTAGGATAATGATAACACAATCACGGTCCAACAAAATTCTAGGGGTTGAAAGAAGATTATTTTTGTGTTTTTATATTTATAAGAAAGTAAGTAAATCTATAGGTTGAGAGGTTGGTTTGTTTAACTATTAATTAAACTAATATCTAATCTACTGGTGATAACATTATGATAATTAAATGTATTTACTTAATCATGCATTACTTATCAGATTGATTATGCTAATCTTGTTGCCTTGTCACACTTATGATGATTTGTGTAAGTATTTCCTAGGTCAGGAACGGATTACACGAACCCGCCGTCTACTTAATATTCTGTTAAGGCAACGCACAAGTAAGGTAGTATGAAGACTATTACAAGCCCCTAAGAGTATATTAAATGCGTGTGAAATATCTTACCCGATGGTATCCTTTCTACGCACTCGCGTTTCCCTAGACGTGCTATGCCAATTTAATATCTTATGGCAAGTTTTCTAGAGCCTAACGCGCACATCTATCAACAAGAAGCAACATCAAAAGGATCTACAACCTAAGTCTCATGCAATCATAAGTAAATATAAAGGAGGGTTTAGCCTAACATGTTAAAGATAAAGCAAGAACAAAAATCAATCAAACAACACACAGACATATTGAATGATTAATGATAAACAATCTTACTTGATTAAAACATGGATTAAAGGTAGTTAAAATAGGGTTTTAAGGCCCTAAAAATGACCTTAAAAGTTGCTAGAACGACTAGGGTTCGTCTCTCTAAAGTTATACAAAGTTACACACCTAAAACCTTAATTTTGGCTTAATATATATAGGAAAATCGCTGCAACGGCGTCGCTTTGAAGTCCTGGCGCCGTCGCCACGTAGATGATTCTAGATCCTCTTTAAGTCGGCCACGTCCTGTAACACCCCCATCCAACATACATTGGATTGTGCAGCGGAATTAGCAATTTGAATGTTACTAAATAGCACCATTCACCACGCGTTGTATGCATAAATCTTTAAGAGACTTGGTGTAGGTCCGTAATCTTGTCCGTTTCTTCTCCAAATGAGCCTAAGTCACGTGTATTTCCTCCAAATGCCATCCAAGTGCTAAAAACCTGAAAACAAACGATTAAGCACATAATCTAGGCATATTTGCATGATTTAGGGGGTTAAATGACCCCGAAATAGTGTATAAAATGACAACTCATCAATCTGATTATTCGAGCACTACGCAAATCCCTGTGGACGACCTGGTCTTACCTAAAAAGATTATACTACATATGTGGGTTATACTTTTACCCGTGTGTTTCCATCTCATAACCGGTAATTTCAGTCTTATAAATTTAAAGCTTTTGAAACACATCACTACGCATCCAAGAGAGCTAACTAGAAGCAACCGAGAAGGTAGACAAACTTTCACCCTTTTTGGTACTATTAAGTAAGTTAGCCGATTCATCGTATATGTTTACCAACATCTTCCTCGCTTTCATCGTCTAATGCAACATAGGAATTAGACATAGTAATATTACCTTCCTTAGAAGGAGGAACATTAGCTTTTAAGGGCTGATTATTTAGCATAGAGGACGACTTGGAGGCATTTCCCAAGTTGGTAGCTCCCTTCTTTGGCACATTTGCAGTCGCCTTTGGCTCATACCTAACAATTTGTTTCACCAAGTGTCCACTAAACTGAACACTATTATTAGACTTAGTTTTACCTTTCTTTTTTTTCCCCACCATTTGGAATCCATCATTAGTCTTCTCAACAATAGGAGTATTAACAGTAGGAGGAATCAACACCTTTTTAGGGCATTGGTCATGAACATGACCAAATATCTTACACAAATCACATCGAGGTGGCTTCCATTCATACTCAATAGTAACAGTTTCAATTGTAAACCCTGTATCCTCAATTAAAGGAACACCAATGGTAAGACTCTCTTCAAGAGCATCCTCTGCGTTAATTTCAATCAAGCATCAGACAAAACTACTTCTCCCCCATAAATTTGGAGAATTATGAAGTGTTATGTGTGGTTTCTTTAGTAACTAAACTCTAGGAAAGGTCAAGATCTCATTTTCATGCCAATAGTGATTTGTATACTAAAAATTAAATGTTGGGTCTTGGGTTCCTCTATCTTTTTGTATGAATTTACCCAAGAGGTGTTAGGTACAAGTTTGTAAGAGGTAACTAGATCACATGTTTGTATATGATAGAATCTTACCATGTAAGGGGTTGTATCATTTCCATAATGTTGCATTTACTCTAAATAGAAAGGGGGAGGGGGAATACATGTATGAATCAGAAATAATTCAAATTTTTTTCATTTGATTTATTATGTAAGTGTATGCATGCAACTGAGATAATGTAAGTATACGCAAATGTTTTACGTAAATGTTACGTAAAATAAAAATGTTGACTTATAAATTACGTTCATAGAAGTCATAGAACACATATTTGACGTAAACCTATTTTCGTTTAATGCCGATTTACGTTTAAAGTTGTTTTTCAGTTTACGCGATTTAACTTAACGGTTACAAGTAAAAGTAAACACGTAAAGGTTCAAAGTAAATAGTTTTGAGTTTATTGATGTGTAGTGACCTGAAAAATATGATTTTCATGGTCTCCCCGTGTTAAAAGAATTTTGTCCCGAAATTCAGTTTGAGTTGCCTTCCGGAGTGGCGTTGGTGAAGAGGTGCAGATACTTGCTGCGGTATTGATCTTCACGTTCCCCCGTAAACTCTGGACCTCTCCTAAAATTCCATCGAACCTTAATAATTGGGATGCGGCTTTGCTTCAACCACTTTACCTCTCAATCCATAATTTCCACGGGCTCTTCCATGAAGTGCAGTTTGTCGTCAGCTTGAATTTCTTCCAACGGAATGACGAGTGACTCCTCGGACAGACACAAAGTCCGTAAGCAATGGGTCCGACTTTGGCTAGAATATTGAACTATTAATTATTCATCACCATGGGGAATACAAACAATCTCCTCTCCATGAACGATTACGACATGGTATATTGACAATTGACAACTGATCTATACTGATGATAACGTCAAAACTAATGGGTCCCACGGGCATTAGGTCGATGTTGACAGGTGGTTTTGTAAATTCCTTAATTGCGACCATACTCGTTGGTGGATTTCCCTAGGGTGAAAGGTAGTATCAAAATAGTTTTATAATGTAACAAAATAGTTCATATGATGAAGGCAAAGTAGCTTATAGGATAACAACATAATAGTCTGTGAAATGATAGTAAACTAGTTGATAAGATGATAGCAAAATAGTTTTTTTAGACAATACCAAAATAGTTTATAAGATGGTAGTAAAATAGTTTATAGGGTGATTGTGAAAATGTTTATAAGACGATAACAACTTAAGGAGTAGCTTACAAAAATAAATAGAGAATTAAAGTATAACCAATGAAATTGTCATAACGCATAAATTGATATAGAGTTTAAAACATCCACACAATACAATGAAATTCAAAGGAAGTACAAATGCAGTCCCTTTAGGAAATAGAGTCTGAGAAGGTTCCGACTTAGGTCTCACTATGCAAGGCTGGAAAAAAGAAAAATCCCTCTTTAAGCATCAGCATTATCAGCAATGTTGTTAGGGTCTTGGTCGACTTCTCCTCCTACCAAAGCATACACCCTTCCCCAAGCTTCATCATTTCCGGTTTGATTCCCACGATTCTGGTTCTTCAATTTTAGGAAATTACTCTTGTAGTGCCCTTGCTCCCCGCATTCATAACAAGTAGCCGTGGTCCTTTGATTTGCCCCCCGAAGCTCTCTAATCTTTTGCGGCAACTAGAATCCTACAATCCTTGGTCTGATGACCAATCCTCTTGTAATTCCTGCACTTTGTAGTGCACGGTCCAGTATGGTGAAATTTTCATTTGTTGCACAGAGGTAAAGTTCCAGCATACTCTTTCTTCTCACCAGGCCCAGCAGTGTAGGCCCTTGCTACGTTCTGCCTCTTGTAGGGTGGTTGCTGAACATGTTCGTCCCTTGAATTGTTCTCCATCCTTCTTTTGTTATCAACTTGTCTAGCAGCAAAAACATGAATTTTCTGATCCATCAAACTATTTGCTAACTTAACAGTATCTTGAAGCCTTGTGGTTCTAGCCGAAGTCACATTTCCTTGAATGCTATCGGGAAGACCCCAAATGTACCTTTCCACTTTATCCTCTTCCTCAGGAACCATTCTTAGGCACAAAAAAGCTAACTCCTGAAAACATTATGTATAGCCCGCAATATCAGTGCCCTTCACAGTCAGGTTCCACAACTTAGTTTCCAACTTCTGGATCTCATTTCTTTTTTTTTGGGTAAAGGGTTTCCCCGGTAAATGTATTACTCCAAAAAGTCGTTTAGGTACAAAAGTTGTAGGTGAAATCCTACAACCCGGCCTGTTACATAGGCACTAACAAGCAACAAAAAAAGCTACTAACCAAACAACTACATAAGGAGGGCATAACCTTCTTATGACTAAAAGAGGAAATTACTTCCTAACACGACTATTTAAACGGATATCATAATTATCACAAAAAGCCTGCGATTTTCCTGATAAATTATAAACCTTAGCTTCATATCCATCATAGCAATCAAATCACATCTTCCAAAGAAAAACCGCCACCAGTCGAAGATATACCGGTAGTATCATACGGAGGATATTCCTCCACCTCTGATTCCTCATCCGTATCATCCTTTTGGCTTGAAACCTTCTTCGATCTTTGAAAACGCTTCCAAAGGATGTCATCCTCTTGGACCTTAACATCATCCACCTTTGAACTACCACTATCAATAGGTTCACTAACCTTAGGATTATGATCATTTGCATCCTCCTTAACCGTGTTCAACACATCAAAAGGATTAGACACCGGAGTGTTCAAATTCAGTTTAGCACAAGATGGAGAAGGCATCTTCTCCCTTCCCATTGTTGTACCACTAAAAGATGCAGCATTAGATCCACCTTTCGAACCCTCATTTTTCTTTTACTGCCATATAACATTAGTTTTAGGCTTTGGTAGCCTAATACCACTGGTATGTGCTTAAATACACATACCTTTTACCTTTAAAAACGAGCTGAAATAACCAAAAACGGACCTAAAATGCCAAAT